>JXCR01134412.1:64857-88517 GCA_002079205.1 Phalaenopsis hybrid cultivar
ATATATATATATATATATATATATATAATATTAAAAAATGAAAGGGGCTGATGATATAAAATAAACTATAATTAATGGGCCGAGTTAAATAAAAACATGACGTTACAAGTTAACGGCCCAAAAACATACGGCGACGATAATTTTCTTATGCCGATTTCGACGCAATCAACGGATAATATACGTTGCAAATGTGTTTAATTTAGATTTTTCTTTCAATCACAACTCCACAACTCAGGGATTAGAGCTGTTGAATTCTGAGGTATGTTTTGTGAACACATCTCAAGAGTTAGAGTTGGGAAAAGAGGAAAAAGAGAGAATAATTAGTCAAATCTTGTAAAAAAGTATCTTTATTATTTCTTTTGCCAGAACAATTACAGAAAGAAGGAAACAAATATTTTCCCTGGGGTGACCGGTCGGATGGCGGTCGCGCCTGACGAAGTAAAGAATCGGTTGGCCGACTAGCTATGATTGGTTGCCCTTGTAACTAGCCTCTAGGCGATAGGGACTGCGGGGGTAATCTGCTGATTGAGTCTCTCGTCATAGTATGTTGGTTGACTTCGAACGAGCAATCGGTCGCAAAGTGAACGTTTTGGATCATGCTCTTTTGGTCTGACGTCTCGATCATCCGGCCACTTTCCTGGGCCGCTTGATTGCATTGAAATTCATGTCTGAAATTCATATGTATACAACCGTGTTGGAAAGGATTAAGAAAAAAGGGAGAGTGAGAGAGAAAAAGTGAGAGTGAGAGGGATGCGCCGCGACTTGTCCTTCGAGCAAATTGGGGTATTCGCGGGCTCTCGAGACCCAATTTATATAATCAAATATTTTTTATATATGGGGAAAGGAGAGAGCCAAAAGCCCCCCTTACATGAAAAATTCTCTATATTTATAGTAGAGGGAGTGCAATAAATGAAAATTACACCACTTACTTGATTTTAATGATGGTTGTACATGTTATTTTGGATATTTTACATAAGTTAGCTCATGGGTTAGCCATCTTTAGGCTCGTCCAGGCTATCAATGGGTCGTCCAAGTTGCATCAGTTGTCCAGGTTGGTTCGATCTTCCATAATATCGGTCGGTCGTTCAGATATGACTCGATCATCCAGGCTGGATAAGTTATATAGGCCATCGATCAAATGTCCATGTTGGTTCGGTCGTTCAGGCTGTCGGTCCGTCATCAAGGTGGGGTCGGTCAGTCGTCATGGCTAGGTCGCCCCTTCAGAGTTTCAGTCTGACACTTTTTAGCTATATATATTTTAGTTCACCGTTTCTCTTATCTCTTGAAGAAGAAGCTATTATAAGAATTAGAGAATTTTAATGTAAACAAAATTGTATCGCATCCACTCTTAATTGATAATTGAATATGAACTTTTTTCAATTTTGATTACTCGGAAATGCTCTGTTAAGGTCTTCAGGACGATGGGATTGGCTTCGTCGGCCAGGCTTTACAAGCCTTTGTCTCAGTCGCTATTTTTTATTCTAAATGATCAGGCATGATTGTCGGCTTTATATAATTTAGAGGAAATATCTTTTTTTTAAAACATTTGTGAGTAAATGTACTTGAAATTCTATGGAAATTTTTAAAAAATATGGTGGAGTTATCATGCGGTTTTCACTTCTTATTTTACCTTTACTGCACTTTCTTTGGCGTTTATTGCTTGTGGCGATTGATAGCTTGTCTATAAGGAGGGTGTTTTTAATTGGATTTGTTGTGTACACCGTCTCACTCAAGTCATATACTATATATATCGCTTTTGTTCAGTTAAGTAGGCTATTCAGTTGGCACTCTTCTTTCACCAGGTGCGGATCTTATCGCTATCTTCGAAGGGGTAAGCAACGAGATTCGTCGTTAGGATGATTTACACGCCACTCAACGTGAAACTTGTCATTGATAAGTGGGGAACCATCTTCAGAACTAAACTTTCGTCGAGCTAGATGATATGATTTTTTATTTTTGGTATTTATTCAGTTTTTATGAGTCCAGGACATTAGTTGTCCATGCCAGTCAAGCCTCAAGCTTGATTTCGACCGAGTGTCTTGTGCCGTTGTTAGTCTTACTGCTAGGGTTCAAATTCCTGTAGTATTAGTCTGATTTTGACGATTACTTGCATGAACTCCACGAGTCCCTAAGCATTTGTCAGATATCTGGGCAGGCACTTAATTAGTAATGTTTTATCTATCATTTTTTATGAATGGAACACATAAAAGCTGAATCTAAAGCACATTTTTATTGATGTGGGTTGGTCTTGGACTACTAATCACCTGAACTTCTTATCATCTGGGCTTTTGATCATCCCAAATTTTTGTCGTCTGAACTTCTGGTTATCCAGAGTTATGGTTGTCTGTACTCCTTGTTGTCCAAATTTTTGGTCTTCAAAACTTATGGTCGTCCAGACTTCTAGTCATCCAGATTTTTGGTCGTCCAAACTTCTAGTCATCCAAATTTTTGGTCGTCCAGACTTATGGTAATATGGACTTCTGGGTGCTTAGATTTTGGTCATTCAGGCTTCCCTGGTTATTTGGACTTCTGGTAGTCCAGATTTCTGATCATCTGGACTTCTTGTCGTTTGAACTTCTGGTCATCCAAACTTTTGGTCGTCCACATTTTCGGTCATCTCGACTGATGGAAGTCCCTACTTCCTATCGTCTCGACCTGTAATCGTCCAGTATTTGGTCGTACAGACTTCTGATTGTCTAGACTTTTGGGCGTCTAGACTTTTGGTCATCTAGACTTCTGGCCGTATTGGCATATGGTCGTCCGGACTTCTTGTCATTTTGACTGCATCGATTGAGACTTAGCCTGACCAAACTTAATCCTTGATTATTCTTCTTATGTTGCCCCTCTTCTTGTTGTTGGCATGATTCATGCTCACTGCACCTTTTAGAATTTGAATCCATATTTGTCCTTGGATCACATCTAAAGAGATTAGAGCATTAGAAAGGAAGAAAAGAGAGAGAGATTGAGCGAGATTTGTGCCACCACTCACCAATATGAGGCAAACTAAAGTATTTTCGGGCTTTTGTGCCCTTTCTATATAATCAAATATTTTTTATATACGGGGAAGGGAGCGACTCAAAAGTCCCTCGTACATGTAAGAACCTTAATATTTACAATAAAGGTAGTGCAATGAAGTAAAATTACATCTCTAACCTTGTTTTAATGAGGGTGGTTGTACTTGTTATTTTCATTAGTTTACATAAGTGAGCTCATGGCTCAACCAGTTTCAGACTTCAGGCTCGTCCATGTCGACTCGGTTCTCTAGGTTGTCAATCGATCGTGCAGGTTGTCCATCAATCCCCCACACTGTGTCAGTCGTCCAAGCTGTCATTCGGTAGTCCAGGCTGGGTCGTTCCCATCAAAGTTTCAATCTAACACATTTTTGTTATACAAATTGACCTAAAAATTAATTGAAACTATGGAAAATCAAATATCATATTATCAAGACTATTAAATTTTTTTTTTTTGCTACATAAAAATTGCAACTATAGGAAGATAATGCATGATGTGGTTCATCTACATTTCATTAATATCAGCACTGCTAATTTTCAAATTTTCAGTGGCCAAGCGGCCGGCCATAATCATGCATTTACAGACGTGCCACTAGGCCCGCCCAAAATCCATCCATATCTTTTTGGGAAATTTACAGACGTGCCACTCCATTTTTATGTATTTACATATATATTATCAAAACATTCATATTTACATATACAACATTTTAGTGTTATAAATATATAGATGTGATTCACTATTAAAATTATGTAATATACATATTTTTCTAAGGAGCCCTCAAAACATTAATATTTATAAATCTAGCCTCAAGGTATTTATTTGAACTATCGAACTGATGTATTTAAGTTTGTCACGATCAAATCATTGAGAATTTGATAAAATTGAAAAATATGGATCGGGGTTTTCACTTGAATTTTTAAAATTTGAGCGAGAATTTGAAAAGTGGATGAAAGATGGTCCTTGAATTTTAAATAGCCAAATCCCACGTTGCACGAATATGAACATGGGGATACAGATACGTACAACACGGATATAAGATACTTCTATTCTTAAAAACATATGACACGAACATTAGTTGATATCTAAGTGATGGTCATGCATTTTATTTATTTTTCAAATTTTAATTTTGTAATGTGATTATTTTCGAAAACTTAAAATATATTTTCGGAGGATATTAAATCAAAAAAAAATATCTATTCAGTTAAGCACAAATCTTGATGCAATTTAAAAAAAAAAAGGAAATTTACAAATGTGCTTGATAGTTCATATGTATTTGCTTATCTAACATCTAAAATTTTATAACACACCAATAAATAATATCTTTCATGTAATTTAAAGATTTGGGTGCTATGAATATAAATATGAAAGTTTAGGCGGAGATATGTAAATAATTATCAGATAATATATATCACATTTAATTAGAGATATTTGCACTATAAATTCAAATAAATAGATCATATACTAAATAGCTTATAAATTTTATTTTACTATATTGATCATATAAGGTCAAATTTGATGCGTGTCAGAAAATTCACGGTGGTAGAGTAATGAATTATCGTTTTAACGTTGCACGAGAATTCAACATACACAGATAACGGAGGAGAAATAAGCAGGATGAGACACCTCGACTTTTTATGTGGAAAACCCTTGAAAGAGGGAAAAACTACGGACTCATCATTCATAGTGAATTATTTCAACTGGGCTAGGTCCCGTGATTTTTTCCTCTTTCAAAGGTTTTCCAAGTAAAAAGTCGAGATGTCTCCTCATGCTTACTTCTCTTCTGTTATCTGTGTGTGTTGAATTCTCGTGCAACGCTAAGACGATAAGCCATTACTCTACCGCCGCGAATTTTCTGGCACGCATCAAAATAAAATCATAGATCATTTTATGATAAGTGCATTATAAATTTTATTTTACTAAATAACTTATCATTACTTATAGATTTTAAAATTAGAATATTGCCAAAAATACATCTCACAAAAACACACAAAAGACAAAAAAAATGGGAGTTCTATGCCAATTGTGTCTGAAAAAAGAATCAATACTTCAATATATTCTCCAATAGAGCAAATGCTTCGCATACTAACAATTCCAAATGCCATCAAATGAGAGAGAAAAAAATGAGCTAAAAATTTCAAAGCTCCATTTGTTAGCACCTTTATACCTACTAAGTTAGACTTGTTAGGAGAATTGACTAAGAAGTTTTGGGAGCTCTTTCAATTCAACAAAAATAATATTACTCATTTTAGGATATATATATATATATATATATATATTACCAAANACCAACTAAACGAAAAAAGTTTGTTCACGTTCGTCTCATTAACTTATCGAACGAATCGAACACGAACTCATTGACGAACCGAACACGAACTGTTCACGAACAACGAGCTTTTTTGACAGCCCTAGTTGTATCGCAAAAATCATGTATTTTTTTTTTTAATTCAATCTAAAAAAATATGTTTAAAAGGCCGACATGCGCCCCAATGAGATTTCTAAGTTCATGTAC
Organism: Phalaenopsis hybrid cultivar; assembly: GCA_002079205.1. Classification (NCBI taxonomy): domain Eukaryota; kingdom Viridiplantae; phylum Streptophyta; class Magnoliopsida; order Asparagales; family Orchidaceae; genus Phalaenopsis; species Phalaenopsis hybrid cultivar. The sequence continues at coordinate 70,379 of JXCR01134412.1, forward strand.
GTAAGCATATGATAATGTTGCATGGAGACATTATAAACTTAAACTAAATGAATATGCAAAGATTTTAATAACTTATAAATCTTTTTTCATAAATTAAATTTGAAGTTATTAGAAAACACATACTCTTGAGCAGGTCACTTTGCCTGTAGAGTAAAATCATAAGTTTTACTTTGGTTAGTTTGACTTTCGTCTTGACGAGGAACAAAGTCGACAAGATTAGGCCCCCACTTCGTCAATTTCGTTTGGGGCAGCTTATAAGTGCGGACAGTGTTTTCAAAACGTTGCCGTACTGTTTGGTTCGCGTGTTTCATTAGCTTATTCGAAACTGCGTTTGAGTTTTTACACTAAACGCAAGTCGCAGGTCGACCCCTGCAGCCGGCCCGCGGGCCACGTTTCTGGATAAGCAGCTTATCCTGAAAAGCACAAGCTGCCCCAAACGGACCCTTAGTCCTCATATGACCAGTCCAACCATCTTCTTTTAATGAACTAGGGATGACAGATTGTTGCTCTAATAATTTTCAATCAATGAATTATAGCTAAAATTATAATCATTAATGTAGTAAATGACACATGCCGATGATAATTGTGTTGAAAGTAAACTCAACTCAATGGGTTCACTTATAAAATCAAGCTCTTTAGGTTACAAGTTTAGCAGCTTAAATCTCTACTGATTGACGCATTGATGATGAATCTCAACCCGAGAGGACTATTTTTGAAACTAAGCTGAAAACAATATTTAAAAACTCAATTAATATAAAATTATAAACTTGGTCTTTTTTAACTAAGATAGAATTTGGAAGTTTCAAAGATGATGATCATGTTTAAAATAATTATTAGTTAGAGATGTCTCTTTTCCCAAATTATATTTTCAAATCACAAAATTAGGAAAAAAAATATTCAAACAAATATGTAAGTAAAGTTTAAAATAAACCCCTAATAAAGTTTGTGAGAGTGAAAGGTTTATTGTTAATTTACTGCTCTTATAGAGCCACTGTCATGTCAAACATATTAATATATTCATATTTAAATCAAATTGTGCTAGTAAGAATATGATCCGAGTTTATTATTTATGTGGTTTGACTAGTAGGCTCCACAAATAAAGTAATTATGACCAGAGACTTCTGATTAGGTAGTTTGATTAGACGTTCTCCACTATATTATGATCACAACTACAATCCATATATTCTTCAACAATTTTTTACTATTTTAATATATGAATCATAGGATATACATGATATGACATAAAACTCTATGTAAGCAAATGTCAACTTGAACTTGTCCCCATAGATAGATATCACCCCATGTAATCAAGATCCCCTTGAATAAAGCAGCCTATAAGTGCCCACAAAGAACATTCTATCAGATCGACTATTATGTCCTCCAACTAAATAGATCAAGGACCATGATAACCCAAAATGATGGAACAATTTGATCTTAATTGGGTTTGTTATCATTCCCTTCATTATTATCATAAGCTCACTATAATAAATCTCATAACCAAAAATCCAAATTTGTTGCTACTATATATTGAGTGATTACTGCTATAATGGCTAACCTGAATAAAAAATGTTGTCATGTTATCAAAAAGGGTAATTAACGATAGAGGCTTGCGCCTCTGAGAAATCTCAAAGCTCAGATCTTAATGTCCTTGCAAAATCAAGACAAAAAATTTAGGAACTGTCTTATTTGCTATCTCATATGTCTTTCCAAAGTTTCATCAGCAACCTCATGTAAAACTATCTCGTCATCATTCATTCTTAGAGAGAGGTCAGGGCTCAAATTTTTTAAGCCCACACAGATTAATGACCGCGACTTTATATATGCTTAAAAATATAAGTATTTAATACTGCTACTAGAAGAATTAATTCCTCAGCAACTATACCAAAACTTAATAACAGTTATAGATTCGATAAATATGGATGTAATAAATATTCAATAATTGACACCAAAAACTTAACAACGGTTATAGATTCGAAGTCACACTTATCAACGCAAGTATACGTATCGCTCAAGTAATAATGGGCTCTAATGGAGTCATAGATATTGATCCCATTTCACACTTATCAACGCAAGTATACGTATCACTCAAGTAATATAGGGCTCTAATGGAGTCTTAGATATCTATCCCACAGGGAGTAGATTAGAACTTAATAATGGTTATAGATTCGATAAAGATGTATATATAAAATATTCAATAATGGTAAAGTCACACTTATCAATGCAAGTATAAATAAAGATGTATGTATAAAATATTCAATAATTGTAAAGTCACACTTATCAATGCAAGTATACGTATCACTCAAGTAATATAGGGCTCTAATGGAGTCTTAGATATCAATCCCACAGGGAGTAATAAATAAAGATGTATGTATAAAATATTCAATAATTGTAAAGTCACACTTATCAATGCAAGTATACGTATCACTCAAGTAATATAGGGCTCTAATGGAGTCTTAGATATCAATCCCACAGGGAGTAATAATATCGCACAAGTAATATAGGGCTCTAATGGAGTACTAGATATCAATCCCACAGGGAGTGGTTTAGAACTAGCTCAAGTAATATAGGGCTCTAATGGAGTCCTAGATATCGATCCCACAGGAAGTGGTTTAGAATCTAAAGTAATAGATGACTCTAATGGAGTCTTAGATATCGATCCCACATGGAGTAAGATTAGAACTACGAATTAAGATTTTAGAAAAACAATACTTTAATCGCAACAACGAAGTTCAATTTGCTTATATGTCACTAATAAACAATTGAAATAAATCTGTAATTTTAATAATTATTAAATAACTAATTATACTAATGAAGACTCTAATGTAATATTCAATATATAACAAAGCTTCATTCTCCTTGTCAAAAAATTATAGGGAATGGATAAAGTGAATTAGTTCAATTTGTATTGTGCTAAATAGGAGCATACACATTCTTTACCCTTTGGTCCAGACATAAAAAACATTGACTAATCCTACGCTTGTTTATTGAATCTGCGACTAGGCTGAGAGGATACCGACTCTCACTTTGGAGCTCCCACGTTCCCCTCGCCTGAGGGCTAACATCTACACACTGGCTCTCACTTTGGAGCTCCCACGTTCCCCTCACCTGAGGGCTAACATCTACACTTCAGCACTGCTCTCACTTCGGAGCTCCCATGTTCCCCTCACCTGAGGGCTAACATCTACACATCAGCACCGACTCTCACTTCGGAGCTCCCACGTTCCCGCCTAAGGGCTAACATCTACACATCAGCACCCCGGATCTCACTTCGGAGCTCCCATGTTCCCCTCGCCTGAGGGCTAACATCTACACTTCAGCACCCAAATGGGACCGAATTGAGGATTTTAGTCTGTCACTCTAAAATCTCCAATTCTACGCCCGATAATGGCTCTCACTTTGGAGCTCTCACGTTCCCCTCACCTGAGGGCTAACATCTACACTTCAACACCCAAACAATAGGATTGAATTGGGGATTTTAGTCTATCACTCTAAAATCTCCAATTCTAAGCCCGATAATTTTATTTCCCTATTTCAATTGAGGATTTTAGTCTGTCACTCTAAAATCTCCAATTCTACGCCCGATAATTTTATTTCCTAGGCTGGGAGGATACCGACTCTCACTTTGGAGCTTTCACGTTCCCCTCACTTGAGGGCTAACATCTACACATCAGCACCCAAACGATAGGACCGAATTAGAGATTTTAGTCTGTCACTCTAAAATCTCCAATTCAACACCCGATAATTTTATTTTCCTATTTATTTCCTCGCCTGAGGGCTAACATCTACACTTCAGCACCCAAACGATAGGACCAAATTGGGGATTTTTCTGTCACTCTAAAATCTCCAATTCTACGCCTGATAATTTTATTTCCCTATTTATTTTCACCCAACTTCCAATTGTCACTCTAAAATCTCCAATTCTACGCCCGATAATTTTATTTCCATATTTATTTGCACCCAAATCTGAGGGCTAACATCTACACTTCAGCACCCAAACAATAGGACCGAATTGGGGATTTTAGTCTCTCACTCTAAAATCTCCAATTATACGCCCGATAATATTATTTCCCTATTTATTTGCACCCAACTTCCCACTCTAAAATATAATTCTACGCCCCGGTAAAATTATTTCTCTATTTATTTGCACCCAACTTCCAAGGGCTTTGACCTCCCTGAATTAATTCTACGTCTGATAATATTATTTACATATTTATTTGCACCTAACTTCCAAGGGCTTTGACCTCCCTGAATCTTGGATGTAATCTTCACTTTAGTTGTAAAACTCAACATATTTTAAAAAATCAATTGGCCAGATTGAAAGTAAATTAAGATCAAAGTGAAAAGATAATCACAATTTCTTAAACATTTTCATGGTTTCACCAATTTAAATCACCATTTCACAAATCTCAAGACAAGGAGAAAGACAGAGAAATATACTCAGATCTCATGGGAAAAACACAACAAAACTCGGAATTTATATATAAAAATAAAGTCATACAAACTACAATAATAAATAAACTTATCTCTAATTTCTCCCCAAGAAAACTCTTCGAAGTTCCTCTGAATCTCTTCCTTTCTATACAACACACAGAATTCCTTTTCGAAGCGGCAAGGAGGAAGAAATCTCTCACTTTCCCTCCACTCTTACAATCTCTTGAAGAATTCCTCATAATTTTGACACTCTAGTAAATTCTCTATACACTAATAGGACCTCTCTAATTTTCGACCAAAATCTTCTTTTAAAGTTGTGGATTAGCTTTCCCAAGAGTTGCCTAAGCATCCCTTCAAAATTTGTCCTCATCCAAAGCCTAGTTGGACATAACCACCGAGCTTGCCATCGGCGGCCTCGAGGGCGCCGTTGGCGGACCTTTTTAATGAATTAGTTCTGGAGTCTCGGGAAAATCTCGCCGTCGGCGGGCTCAATGGCGCCGTCAGCGTCTTAGTTCAAATCTTCACAATTTGGTACTTTTCGCTCCAAATTAGCTCCTTTTTTGCATATTTTTGCTCCAATGACCCTAATTCATCATTCCTGCAACAAAACAACAAAAATACTTTTCTTTAAAGTGCAATATCATAAAAAAATGTATAAAATATGTATGAAAATATCAACATATTTTCCTTTGGTTAATTAATATGGTTAGTTGAATATAATTAAGAAATAGGGGTAGGGCTGCTATAATGGGGCAACCATACTTGAGGTGTTAGAGTTCAAATGATCAAAAATGGACAATTTTAGTCACCCAATTATAGCTTTATGATGGAGGTTTGGCAGACACTTAGCTGGCAAAATGATGACAACGGTTTAATGATAATATTCAGAAAATGGTGGCTAAACATTGATGCTCGGATGGAAGTGGTTTATTGGTTTTGTAAGATTAAAAATATTGAAAATATCAACATCTTGTCCTGGTGGATGAGGAATGCCAACTTTACCACGAGGGAGCTTATACAGATGCTTTTAAGGCAAAAAACTTCAATTAATAACTTAACTTCTTTTGGGTAAACTTTCTCACTTTATGCTTATATTTTTTTTAGTCTTCCTATAAGAGTAGAAGAGTCTTGTTAATACGCCTTCACAAATCGAGTTATATACATCAAAGTGGAAAGGAGCAAAGGCCTATTCAAAGATTGCTCCCTAAAAGGTGTTTGTTGTAACGAGGAGCTATGCTATGTGTTATGAATATTATGCTTCTTGATCATCAAATAAGTGTTGGGGGAGTTTGTGAAGGTAGAATAATTTCTTACAAAAGAAGTTAAATTATTACATGCTAAATAAAAAATTAAGTCTTAGCTTAATAAAAATATCCAAAATGCGGATAGGTGCGATAAATAGTCCATTACATAATTAAAGTTACAAAGCATTTCAATTATTTTCAGTTAATGAAGATGGTATTACATAATTGTCGATGCTTAGTTATCCTTTTATAATAAGGGTAATCACACAATAGTGGCATTGGAGATACAATAATAGATTGGGGAGAATAATTGGGCTGCAATGGTTGTATCATAGTAGGTAGATTATAACTGTCGGTAGGAATGACCTCTTATTATTGTTGGTTATCACTAGCTTCCATCTCTTTTAAATTGTTTAAAACTTTACTTTCTTCTCTTTATTTCTTCCGTGTGAAGAATAAGAGGTTTTTTTAAAAAAATTTTGAGAGTCATATTTTTTAAATCATTTCAAAATCTCAAAATATGTCATTGATTTGATCCTAAAATATTCTTTTAGCATTTAAGCATCTTTGATTATTCATTAGATCATTGATTATTCTCTTAGCAATGATTGTATGATAATTGATAGGCTATAACCGTCGTTTATGGTAGTTGACTGTGATTTTTAGTGGTCACCAGCTTCCATCTATTTTAAAGAGTTGTCTTAGGATCTGTTTGGGGCATCTACAACTAATTAATAAACAACTGCACAACAGTTGTGGCAAGAAGTTATTATTTGTTTATTTTTTGTAGTTCCAAAATTATTGAGATGTTTCTAGATAAATGATCATTCCGCTGCTATATTGTAATGTTGTTTACAACATAACTGTGCATACTAGTACATTCCATACATGAAAATAACTATCAAGTGCAGAACATTACAAAATAAAAACAGACACATCACTAAACAATGAATAATATGACTACAAAAATTTTAAAAAACCATTAAAATAATAATTAATAATATTATAATATTATTTTTAAAATGCAGATGGTGTATGTCACGAGATAAGTCGTTCTCCACACCCGATCACTTCGTTCGTGAAATCTTCCAACCAATCTGCCCACCTAAAGTGGTCACAGGTTTTTGTGATTCTGTTTTAGGTACCTATAAAATCGTCTCCCTTAAATATGTGGCTGCCGTGAAATAAGCAGGGAACATTATAGTTTGCAGTAGCAGTGCAATGCTCTGGAGGTACTGTAAATCCTTGAGTTTATCTTTCTTGAAGGCTTACAAACACACACCCTTAGATATAACACTGGAAAAAATTAATAATATAAGTAATCAATTAAATTTTATGCAACTGTGAGATTCAATAGAATACAATATATAAACTAATGAATCTATCACCACCTCTACCTTGCACCACCAGCTCCACACACCAATACATCCACCAACACAAACACAACCACACACCAATCACCATCTTCACACACCAACCAAACCACCACCACCAACTCCACATCCAAACAACCAATCACCACCTTCACACACCAATCAAACCACTCTACACCTCCAATTCCACATCCACACAAACACATCCACCAACACAAACTCCTCCACACACCAACACTTCCACACACCAACACATCCACAACACCACCAACACAAACACATCCACACACCAACACCTCCACACACAGCACCATTACCACCACCTTGATCTCGACTTTTATATGTCAATGTGATGTATATGATTATATTCTTAATTTTTCCTTGCTTATAATTCTTACTTCGCAACCACGCCAAAAACTTGATCACCAGCAATAGCTAGGCAGAAACATGACTTCAAAGCAAATAATAATATAATTATTATACTTAAATATGAGATACTATAGAAGTATACGTATCGTTATCAAGTAATATAAGACTTTTTGATTAAACCCCGAATATCAAACCCATATGGACAATTAACAATATGCAACTAAAATCAGAAGAAATTAGATAACCAATTTTACTTAGCACATTATTCTTACTCAAATTATAGATGTTATAATAGGAATGAAAATTCATTTTTTTTTTGTAATTTTTTTTATATGTGAAAGTAAAATAAATAACTAACTAAATGTAACTAGATATTTGTAAGATGAAGATAATATAAATAAAATATATTTTTTCTTATCATGAATCGGTAACAAGTATAGGAATTCTGTTGTAGAAGTATTCAAATTGTGTTGTGTCAAATATGAGCAATAATATTCTTTACTCCTACTAGAGATGCTATAAAGAACATTGGTTAATTTAAAGTTTGAATAATGTTGAAGACAGGTTAAGTAGGGAAGATATTAACTCTCATTCTAGAGTTTCCTCTTCTCCCTCCACTTGGGGGTTAACATCTCTTATCAAAACATAAAACTATAAATCAAATTGGAGGATTTAGTCTGTAACTCAAAAATCCTCTAATTTTACACCCTTTAAAATTTATTTTCCTATTTATTTCCACTCAATCATATGAATTGCATTTTCATCCATACAATCTCATGTGATTCTTACAATTTGTTGACTGAGACAATACCATCTCGGATCTTACATGTTCTCACAACAAGTATTAACTTCTTAATTGGCCAAATCAAGAAGTAAATGAAGTACAATGTTTAAAATCATCACAACTTCTTCCAACATTAAAGACTAATACTTCACACAACTTTCATCAAATACTTAATCACTTATCATTTTAAGGAAAATAATAAAGAAAACTACTCAGAATTCATGGAGGAAACACAACCACATTTAAATTTGAAAATAAAAATCACGTAAATAAACAAGAAATCTAAATTAAAACCAAATGTAATCACACAGATAAAAACTTATCTCAAATCCTCTCCACCAAAGTCTTGAAGTTCCTTTGAATATCTTCCTTCACTTATAATATAAACTACAACTTCAAATAAAAAGAAAATTGGTGGTGACAACATGTGGGAGACTGGAAGGGGGTTGGCGATGATGATGATGGATTTTATTGCCTCTCAATCCAAGTCTTTTTTTTAATAATTTTTCAAAATGTGTTTTGGTGTCTCTTCAAAATGTGTCCACATTCAATGAATCTTCCGAAAGTTGCCTCCTTTCAAAAGTCAATTAAATGTAATTTCATGTCCATTAGCTATTTCCCACGTTTTTAACATGGGTTTCTTCAAACACCTCTTCAAAAATTTGTCCAAATTCATTGAATCATCAAGTAACTACTTATGACGCTTAAGCGTAAGGTACTGTGTGCTTAGGAGCTGCATTCTCCGTCTCAATGGCGCGTAAACGCCAGTTCTGGGCGCTTAGGCGCCTCAGTTTAATTGCACACCCTCTTCATATCTACTCCAAATTTGATCATTTTCACTCATTTGACCATTTTTCATCCATTTAATTATACCTGAAAGAAAAACACATAAATATCTTTCATTAAAGCTCAATATCTAAAAAATATGTATAAAAATATAGACATAAAGACTATATATTTTAGTTATATCACACCTCCACACACAAACACATCCACAACACAAACACATTCACACACCAACACCACCAACACAAACACATCCACACACCAACACCTCCACACACAGCACCACGTCCACCACCTTTACAAACAAACAATGCAACGTACTAACACGTCAACAACATCACTGTCATCCCCTCCACACACCAGCATACGACTCACATATGTTCCAAATAATAATTTTTATTTCCAAGTCGTTGCACGTGCAATCAACACCACCACATATATTCGACCCACAACGAGAGCATAATAAAACAAACATAAAACCATAATTCAACATCATCCAAAAGCATCCCCTATTTTCAAGTCATTGCATGCACATTCAACAACACCACATATTTTCAACCAGCATCGCGAACATAAAAAAACTAAATAGAAAACTGAAATCCAACATCAATCGAAAACCATCAACTAATTCCAAATCATTGCACGTGGAATTGCCAAAAATCCCAATTTCCAACATCAACCAAAAAAAATCGAAGGATATGAGCACAGAGAACCCAAGAAAGTTTTGGGCACATAAGCATTTACAAAATAAAAAACCACAACATTTATGCTAAGGTAGAGAATATTGAAACAGAGGCAGAGCAAATTATTGAAAACCAGTGCATGAAGAGGAACCATCGCAAAGAGGGAGGATTAAATGATCCAAACAGAGTTGAAGAGTAGAGAGAGGAGAAGGAGAGGAGAACTACCATAGCAGTTAATCCGGAGAAATAAGAGGAAAGAGGCATCACTATATCTGTAAGAATAGCGCGCGAGAGAGTGGAGTTAGTAGATTTAATTTGATCATAAATTATTCTTTTCATTTCTAAGTTATTGTTTTTCTCATGTCGTGTTGCTCACTATAAACATGTCAATTTTGAAAATCGTTTGACCATTGAATTAATAATTTGAAGCTTTTGATATTTCTTTTAAGTGCTTGTTTCATGTTCATTAAGACTCAGATCAAATCTCTTTTGGTGTCGTTGAATTTGAAAATCAATTTGCTAAAATTGGAGCTTTTATGACCTTGAACTTGGCTCTATAAGCTATTTTATCAAATAAAACTTTTGGTGATATCAATTTTAAAAAATTAAAGATAATTTGATAAAATTGCAATCATATGATAGTCTATAATGAATGAAAGTGAGTTTTGTAATATAAATAATTAATGATAGCCGAGTTGATTGTGACATAAAATACAATTAAGAACAATGGGGATAAATATTAATATAAAATAAAAATAATTATACCAAAGAAGATATGATGCTAAAATAATAAATATGTAGAACAATAGACAGAAATAAAAAATATATATACATAAATTTTGTGTTTAATAATTAAAAAAATACAAATAAAAAATAAATTGTGATGACTGCGTTTAAAAATTTAAATAGCATTTAGAAGTGAATAAAAATAAGAATTATTTCTATAAAATTGATGAAGATATGTAAGGATAGTTATCAAAGCTAAATATATTAAATAGCATTTAGAAGTGAATAAAAATATGAATTATTTCAATAAAATTGTTGAAGATATGTAAGGAGAGTTATCAAAGCTAAACATATTAAACACTTCGCCAACATTTATAATTAATTAATGGTCCTCAACGTGAAAAAATATTATATAAGGATTTTGCATGTAGAGCTGCGTGCAGAGTTCGATGAAATCACGTCATACGTATAGAAAAAAAATCGGTCCGATAACACAGGAGAATATTCCCTCTGTATTATTTAGGTGTTATTATATGTTATTCAAGTGTTATTATAACACCAGGAATATTCTCAGAACACAATAACACATTAATAACATACAATAACACCTGAATATTATGAGTGAATATTTCTGAGTGTTATTGTGTTCTGTGATTTTATTAGACTTCGCACGTGAAGTTAAGTACTTATGAAATATTTTTTCCCCCAAACGCACATTATTTTTTTTTCTTATTTTATTTAATTAATTATGAAAATGGACGGGGCCGGAAGGCTCCATAACCGAGTTTTTAAATTTGACTAATTTTCGGGATGCGTTAAAAGTTGAGAGAAAGGACGCCGAATTTGCCCGCCGCCCACCTCAACCACACTATGTCCTATCACAGCCGTTTGATGATCACCGCACGGTTGATCGGGTCGTCGAACCCGACGTCGGAAGACGAATTCACACGTCTCTTACGCAATTCAATTTCCACGTTAGTCATTGAAATAACCAAATTTTAGATTTTTAGCCCCTTCTCGCAATCTATTTATCTTCCTCACCGCAACAAATCATGCATCTGCCGCCGAGATCGGAACGCATGGTTCGCCGTCTCGCCGTTATCATCAGGGATGTCCAGGTATGAGGACTACGTAACCCTAACCCTATCCCTAGCTGTACATGCTAGTTGATTGATGGCGTTCGGGCTGTATGTGGTGAAAGTTCGATTTTTTAGCATGAGGCCTTCTAGGGTTTTCAAACAAGTTGTAATCGTTGACATGGGGGAAAAGTTGGGTTTTTGCTGATTTTAGGGAGTTCGGGAAGCAGGGCATGGCCGATGAGGGAAGTGGAAATAGAGCTGGTGATATGGATCTGAATTTGTACTTAGGTNTTCTCGCAATCTATTTATCTTCCTCACCGCAGCAAATCATGCATCTGCCGCCGAGATCGGAACGCATGGTTCGCCGTCTCGCCGTTATCATCAGGGATGTCCAGGTATGAGGACTACGTAACCCTAACCCTATCCCTAGCTGTACATGCTAGTTGATTGATGGCGTTCGGGCTGTATNAAACCCTAACCCTAGCTGTACATGCTAGTTGATTGATGGCGTTCGGGCTGTATGTGGTGGAAGTTCGGTTTTTTAGCATGAGGCCTTTTAGGGTTTTCAAACAAGTTGTAATCGTTGACATGGTGGGAAAGGTGGGTTTTTGCTGATTGTAGGGAGTTGGGGAAGCAGGGCATGGCCGATGAGGGAAGTGGAAATAGAGCTGGTGATATGGATCTGAATTTGTACTTAGGTCTTCCCCGTTCTCCTCGTCCCCGCAGTCTTGACCTAGGTTCCGATCTCGCTCTCAGCTCGTTGCCGATTTCGGTTTCGTCTAATTCAGAAGAAAGCCGCGCTGTTGAAGCTGTGTCTGGTGCCGCCATGGAGACTTCTGCTTCTAATGTTCCTTACTCCCCTTCCCATGCTGCGATTGGAGAGGATGTGTTACTGGCTGGATTTAGGGCACCAGCTGATGTGAATCCGATGCATGAGTATACACCTTGCTTCCCTTCTTATGAACCCTATGTGACGGAAGGACAGAGCGCTCCTTATTCTCCTTCTAATACCCAGGTTTTACCGATTGAGCAGGAGCTTGGTGAAACGGAGGAGAGGGATGGGGTTTCCCCTCCCGTTTTTGATGAGGGATCTCCGATCAATCTTGTTGATGTTGCGTATGCAGAGGGTAGTGGTTCTCATCCTCCTTACTCCCCGCCCTATCTTGCAGGATCTGTAAACCTTCATGATGATGAAAGATTTGTTCCTTTTTCTTCTATTCCGCTTCAGATTGGAGGCGGCTTCACCCCCAGAGGTGATGGTTCATCTTCACAGCAGGAATTCCTTAGGTCTCCTGAGTTTAGACTTCGGCGATTGATTGAATCTCATCAATATGGACTCCGGCGGTTTCGGTCTTCGCTGGGATATGCGAGTGAAAGATCAAATTTTGCTCGACAATCTTCTCCAAGTCCCACAGAGCTGATGCAGGACATTATGAACTCACAGAGATCGTTGGAAACTACTGGGAAGCATAAGGTAGGTGTTGAGGTTTTGATTCCAGAGAGTTCTGAGGAGGATGGTGAGGTAAAGAAGAAGAGTGTTGCCAATTTCGAATGCAATATATGCTTCGATATGGCGAAAGAACCAGTTGTTACTTCTTGTGGTCATCTCTTTTGCTGGTCATGCTTGTACCAGTGGCTTCATGTACATTCTGATAACAAAGAGTGCCCTGTTTGTAAGGGCGAGGTGACTGAAGCAAACATCGTTCCTATCTACGGCAGAGGAAGCTCGGGATTGGATGCTGAGAAAGCTGACACTGCTAGCATCGACCAGGACCTGAAAATACCTCCGAGACCACGCGGCAATCGCCTCGAGAGTTGGAGGCAACATCTGCGGCCAATTACACGAAGATTCGGAGAGGGTTTTACAAATTCATGGAGGCGTCTTCTGAATCACCAGATGAGAAATCGAAGCAGATTTGGGGGACACGAAGATGCCATGATACAGGAAATGCTGAATGGGGGATCAAATGCAGTTCTTACTCGTTCCATGGCACGAAGACTTCATAGGGAAGAAGGTAATACTGGCAATGCGCCTAATGGCGAGGATGTTAGGTTTGCTAGAGATAGTTCGTCGATACCTGCCTTTGTTTTCCAAGAGGGAAATGATATTTGGCAGAGATTGTATGGTTATCCTCTCAATGATAGATTAGCTGCTGTAACCGCGGACATTGGAAGAGCGGTCGGGAGGTTTTCCGGCAGCGGAAATCGATACGGGCCATCCTCTTCCTCCGTCAATGCGCCGAATCCAGAAAATTTTTCAAGCAGACGAAATGTTGGAGTGACATCAACAGCTGATCAGGCATCGGCTTCTAGCACTGTGGCCGTCATACAAGGCGAAAGTTCTGCTAGAGCTGCATCGGCGGAGCCGAATAGTGCAGGATCTTCGAGGCCATATAGAAGGAGAGGAAGAAGAAGTGCTTCAGGGTCATCTGATGTTGATGGAGGAGGAGCCCTCCATTCTCGTAAGAGGAGGAGGCTCAATTAATAATTGCATATTTTGTGCTATTTATTACTGTTTTTGTAGCTTCTGTTGCAATTACAATGTATTTTGAATTTTTTTTCCCTTAATGTTTTAGTGTGCTTCCATAAAGAAACTAGTTTTGAGTGTTCGTTTGCTTGTTTAGATAATATTCTGTAAATCTTGTAAGAGCATTAGATCTGAATTTGCATTTTAAACCTTATTGTTTGTTTTGGGGGATTTACATACATACCACACAATTCTTATGTATTTACATGTATAACGGCTAAACTTTCATATTTACATACATGGCAAACGTTTTAATATCACATCAAAATATCATTATTACTAACATTTTAAAAATGCAGGTTTATGACACGAAAGTGGTGTAAATGTAAATAGCTTCGCGTTAGATATGTAAATACATAGAAATTGTGTGGAGTGTATGTAAATTTCTCCCTTCTTTTTCATATGTTTGATGTATCAACTATGCATGGAGCTTCTTAATGTAGTTTATATATTTTCTAGTCTTTATGCTATATAACTCCTGAATTTCTTGATGCTGATATCATTTTCTGTGCTCTCACTTAAGGTTCTCTACTTTTCATTGCATGTAATTGGAATATTATGATTTTCTTGCATTTTCATTCATACCCTACAATTCTTATTTATTTACATATATAGTGACTAAATACTGACTTTTACTTATTACATTCAAAATTTATGGGACATTTGCATACTTTCCAATTCCTATGCTTTTGCATATCTAACACCTAAACTTTACTTCTTAACATGTATACCACCCGAATCATCATATCACATAAAAAATATCACTATTTTAACTTTTAAAAAGTGAAATACATCTTCTCATGCATGAATAAGGTGGTATATGGTTGTAAAAAATTGAAGCTGGGGTGTTAGTTATGTAAATACATAGGAATCAAGTGATATGGATGTAAATTGCATATGATGTTCTGTATTTCAATGTGTTGCGCTTGATTTAGCTGTTGTTCAAGCTTTAAAGCTGAGCTGGTGCTGCTCTTTTTGCTTTGTTAATTTTGCTTATATAGTTAACTTTTAGGGTTTGTGCTCTTTCAGGAGTGTGATAGAAGCAATGGGCTGCGCAATGTTCCCTGGAAGCTCAGACTCGCTGATATGACGACTATACTCCAAGGTTCCAACTTTTCCTTTTTCTACTTGATACAAATCATATTATTTTTGCTTGATTGATTAGCGTGTGTATGTATGTATGTATGTATGTATGTATGTATGTATATATATATATATATATATATATATGGAAGATCTACATACATACCACTCATTTTTTATTGTGAATTAAAAGATTTGTTTCGTATAAATGTAAAAAAAGTAAAATTTAGGTGTTAGATATGTAAATGCGGAGGAACTTGTATGTATGTAAATGCGACTAATCAATTTCAATTTTTATTATAAATTTATAGAATAATGATTTGTAGGGATATATTTAAAATATTTTTTTGAATAAACTAGTAACCACATGACTTGGGAGTGCATTTTTGCTTATTTGTACAATACATCACATCTAATTGTCATTATAGTAATGAAACTGAGGGGTGTTTAGCACAACGTTTTCTGAGCTTCTCCATTTTGAAAGCGCAGAAGATGCGTTTGTTTGTCGCGTTCAGTGGGCGTTTTGTGATACGTGCGGTTCGAATAATGGTATATGCCGGCCGCGGGTTCGACCTTTTGGCCCAACATCTGGAGTTAAACTTTACTTACATGCCTCCATTGTCGCGCTTTCCCCTCCCGCGCCCTAGGCTTATTCGATCCTCTTCTCTGCCCTCATCTCACCTCTCTCACGCATCTGACGTGTCTCTCTCGACTGTGTGTCGCTTTTCTCTTTCTCCTCCCCTCTGCGGTCCGTAATTGCGATGTTCGGTAAGTAATTCTCATAGCTGTTCTTTCATTTCGTAACAATGTTGGCTCTTCTGATTTTCGATGGAATGGGTTTTCTGTGTGTAGTATCATGCTTAACTTGTGGAGAATTGCGATGGAAAGACTTCTGTGATTCTTAGGGTTTTTTGTTCATCTGTTGGAATGTCTAAACCATGCAGTTTTTCTATGGCATCTTTTGTGGTTTTTTAGCTTCCTTCTCTCTGGTAGAATTTCGAATGCATGACATGACTTATTTGTCTAGCTTGGTGAAGCTTTGTTGTCTGTGGAAGACATGTTAAAATTTTTGGTATATTCAGATTTTCTCTTGGAATGTCAAAGCCATGGAATTTTTCTATGGCATCTTTTATGGTTTTTTGGCTTCCTCCCCTTCTTTCCGTGTGAATTTCGAATGCAGTTATGGTATGACATATTTGTGCAGCTTGGTGAAGCTTTTTTGTCTGTGGAAGGCATGTTAGAGTTTTTAGTATATTCGAATTTTCCTATTGGAGCTAGTGATTGTCGATGGATCTGGTTTGTCAGTTGTAATATTATGCTCTAATGGAGAATGCATGAAGTTCTCAACTTTTTTTATTATGCTATAGTGGGGTTTGCAATTTGCAATTTCTACAAAAAAAAAATTTCTCTATTACACCACCATGGTGGAATGCATGAAATGGTAGAAGTTTGAAATTGATTTAGCTTTGTTGGAAGATGTTATATTGGTTTCTTTTTTTTGGAGAAAGTCTCTTCTCATTTGTTATTAAGTAGAATCGTTGTTTCTTTATGTATGTTATAATATAAGATGTCCCACTAGAGAAGCTAATTATCTTTGAAAAGAGATTAATGGCTTTGGTGTTGGTGATGATGGTTGGACTTGGGTGTGTCTCTCTTCTCTCTACTGTTGGGTGTTGTTGTTGGTGCTTAGGTGTTGGTTGGTATTTGTGGCTGGACTTGGGTGTCTATTCTCTCTATTGTTTGGTGTTGTTGCTGGTGCTTGTTATGTTGTTTTTTTAGTTCTAAACTATCAAATATATAGCCACGTCAGTTATGTTGCAAACAACGTAACTGCACAAGGACATAATAGTCATTTATCTAGAAATAACTGCACATCAATTGTTCCCAAACGCATTAACCAAACAACCAATCATCTTATTTGGATCTTCTGGATAAGATGCAGCAGCTCCAAACAAACCTTGAATTATGCAAACTCTGCTTTGGTAGCTGTCTTTTGCATTTTTACATGTCTAACAACTAAACATTGATATATTTATTTATAAGACATCAAATCTTTAACATAACTTGGAGGGCGGAATCAGGCTATGTCAGGTGGGCAAGAACTTGCAATTTTTTCATACAATAGTTTAACCAAAAAGTAAAAGTAAATACCCACTTACAAAATAATGTTGGTTT
Organism: Phalaenopsis hybrid cultivar; assembly: GCA_002079205.1. Lineage (NCBI taxonomy): Eukaryota > Viridiplantae > Streptophyta > Magnoliopsida > Asparagales > Orchidaceae > Phalaenopsis > Phalaenopsis hybrid cultivar. Next base: position 87,639 of record JXCR01134412.1, read on the forward strand.
CACCCCATAATTAACTAAGTAGCACTACATCCTATTCAAAGGAAGAGGATGTTGACATTATTTATAAAAAGAATGAAGCATTTACACACAACAACAGAAATCTTGCGCTACAAATGTAACATTTATACTTAGATATTTATTTTTAAGATCCGAAATTTTGACATCACATCAAGAAAAATTATGCCACTATTAAATGTCTTAAATATAATATTAGTTTTAATGCATATGTTATGTGATCGTGATGCTTAAGTGTTTGATAAGTAAATATTAAATTATAGGTGTTAGATATATGTAAATACATATGAACAAGTAATGAAAGGATGGCATCTACCTTTTTTATTTTCAACCTAATGATGATTGGTTTGCAAATCAATTGTGCAATTATATTTACTTGATCCAATTTATGAGTAGCTTAGGAATGCTTGGTTTGAAGACATTTGATTCAATCTTCACCCTCATCTTCTAATGTTGACTTAAAATGGAAGGGATGATTACATATTAACCGTTGAACCGAGTTTTTACATGTGCCATGATCAAATTATTGAGTTTGATAAAAATGAAAAATACGGGTTGGGGGTTTACACTGTATTTTGATATTTGAGTGAGAGTTTGAAATACAGATGGAAGAGGGTAGTTGATTTGTAAATAACAAGTTTCATGTGGTCTGAATGTAGTTGCCCCGATGCAATTACGTAATCCGATTGTTCCATATGTCGATATAATTTTGATAATAATGTATCTACTCTATTTTTCGCTCTTGCTCGCCTATCAACTCTCTTATATATTTGTTCTATATGGTAAATTGGTTTGGTATGCATCGTGACAATTAACATGGTACTCGATTCAAAATGTCACTCGAAGAACATCTTATCTTACCAT
>JXCR01134412.1:89063-116592 GCA_002079205.1 Phalaenopsis hybrid cultivar
AAATTTTAATTATATATATATATATATATATATATATATCATTCGCCAATAGCACAAGGAATTGTACAATTTCCAAGATCTTTAAATTTTTCAGGAAGCTTCTTCTCAATTATAGCGCTACACTCTTCACTGAGTGCAACCGTCTTATTATCTATAAACTTTCTTTTCTTATTAAGTATATCCTTCATGAACTTCACATAATTTGACATTTGTTCCGAAGCTTCAACAAATGGAATGTTTATCGTTAATTTCCTCAAAATTTTCAAAAATTTCAAAAATTGATTATCTTTATACTTGTGCTTCAATCTTTGAGGAAATTGAGGTGGTGGTCTTTCTACAGTGATTTTCATTGGTTTAATAAGAATTTCTGACTCATGATGAAAATCTTCACCATAATTTTCATTTTCCACCCAATTTTTTTCAATTTCAACTTCTCTATGAATTCTTTCTTCTAACTCTTATATATATATATATATATTATTTCTAGATAAAACGAGCCGAACTATCAATCTAAGGGTTGTTCGATTTCTATTTGTTTATAATTTGAGCTTAAAAAATTTATTTGCATTCGACTCACTAACTCAACGAATCATTCAAACACTGGCTACTTAACAAGCCATGAGCACGAGCTCTTCATGAACAATGAGTTTTTCTTAACAGCCCTAGATATTCATATATTTTTATTCTTAAGGTAATAATACTAATAATTGTTCATATGACAAAAAAAATTTACATAGATCTAAAAAAATGCCATGAATACCATTAATTTCTTATATATGTTCACTTGTCGATACATATATAATAATAAAATATAAAAAAAAAAAATATAATGATTCAATAATCTTTAAATTAATTAAATGAGATATAATATTTTTTTATGTATTAGATTTATCATAAAATAAATTAAAAATTTCGCACCTAAAATATCGAATATTAAATTATTTAAAGATGAACTTGAATTACATAAAGTTTTTATAAAAAATTTAAAAATACATAATGACTAAGTACCGCCTCCTGTGCCAACTAAACTAACACTTTTAAAGAAAGTCCCAAATTAAAGCCTTTTAATTAAAAAAAAAAAACTAATTTATCCAATTTTACTTTAAATTCTAATTAGATTGTGTTATAAATTTATTTATTATATTAATATCATTTTTATGGATTCAACAAATAATATTTTAAACAATGAATATAACTTTTGAATATTTTGAATAATATTATAAACTATGAATATAACTTTCGAATATTTTGAATAATATTATAAACAAAAAATTTAAGATATGAAATTATTCTTTTTTATTTTAAATATTTTATTCATGGCTCAAATTATATTTGAACTGACCAGACCAACCTAATCGGTTGATCCGGTCTAATGATAAAAAGTCTCATATTTGGATCCAATTTTAAAGCATTACAAAAAAGTTGTTACATTGATATCTTTACTAAAGAAAATATTGATTTTCAAATATAGCATGATAAATTTGAGCGTAAAAAAATGTTGGCAGCAATTACTAAATTATAAAGCGAAACTAAGCAAATATGTGAAGACCACAGAGACGTGGAGATGAATATGAAGACTAAAACATTACTTCCTTTAGTCTTCAAATATATTTAGCAAGGGTCAGGGTGTTTTCATTTTTCAAAATTTATCTTGGTGTTTAATTTGTAAATATCAATGTTTTGGGTGATCTGTATGCAATTATCCCTACAATTAATTTAAAAGGCATTTTTTGCTCCCTCCCTTGGAAGTTTTAAAATTAATTTGAGAAGCTCCCTTAAAATTACATCTCTCTTCCATTATTTTAAGTTAAATTGATGGCAACAATCCCCATCCATGGCAACAACCCCCCCAAAAAAAAAATTCTCATATCATGGAGCAAAGGCACATAAATTAAAGAGGAATAGTCTAAAAACAATGAAAAGTTCAGCACCTAATTCAGCGTAAAATAACAAACTAATGAAATATCAAACTAATCCTAGTTGAAGTCAAGATAAAAAGTTTTGATTCAACCAAACGCACATATCAAAATTCAATCTTGTAATTCAGATTCTTCAGCGGAGCTCTTCTCTTCCTCTCAGACTGCACACCAAAAAACAAAAACAAACGTTATATATATTTAAGAAAAAGAGAACCATGTAATATACATCTTCATCAAAACACAATCAAGGAAGATTCTGCATACCTTTAAGAATTCGTCATTCAACTTCTGCTTGTTGTTTGAATAGAGTTTGCTGCGGCTCAGACACTCTAAATCTTGTTGTTGTTGTTTGATCACAGATCTCTTCTTCTCCGACTGCAAGCACAATTAGGAGATTGTTAAGTAATATTTTTGCACCATTTTTAAGTAAAAATTCTGCAGAAAAAAAAGAAATCAATGGGGAAGATTTTGCATGCCTTCGTTATATCATCATTCAACTTCTGCTTGTAGTTTGAAGCGGGTTTGCTGCGGCTCAGACACTCTAAATCTTGTTGTTTGATCATCGTAGATCTCTTTTTATCCTGCCCGGAATGAAAAAGTGTTGAGAGCAGATCAAATAAAAACAAAAATTGCGATAAAAATGAGAATAAATCACAAGGAAATGGATTTCGTTCTTCTCTTTTACATCAGTCTTAGGTCCGTTCATCATTTGCTTGTACAGTGCCCTAAGCTTCCTCAAACTCATAAGCTCCAAGTTCTCGCCTTTGAGGAAAACTTCCTTCTTCGAAGCTTTGATCATGGTCTCTTCCTTCTCTTCTGCCATCTCTGTCGTGGCTATTGGGACTTGTTCAGATGGCTGAGTTTGAAATATGGATGGTTCTAACAAAGACCTGGTTTCAGACTCACATGAAAGCTTGAGAGGGGAACAAATGGTTTCTAAGGAGGTGGATGAGAACTCAACGCATAATTCAGCAGGGGAAGGAACAGGAATCTGCGGTTCAGAAGAGGCATCTTGAGAAGTTTCCGCATATACAGATTTTTCATAAGTGATTTTGTCGTACTTCGGGAGGCCAGCTACAACAGATTCGTCAATTGAGTCAGAGATTTCACTTGATGAGAACTCAACGCATAATTCAGCAGGGGAAGGAACAGGAATCTGCTGTTCAGAAGAGGCATCCTGAGAAATTTCCGCATATACAGATTTTTCATAAGTGATTTCGTCGTACTTCGGGAGGCCAGCTGCAACAGATTCGTCAATTGAGCCAGAGATTTCACTTGATGAGAACTCAACGCATATTTCAGCAGGGGAAGGAACAGGAATCTGCGGTTCAGAAGAGGCATCCTGAGAAGTTTCCGCATATACAGATTTTTCGTAAGTGATTTCGTCGGAGAAGCCAGCTTTAACAGATTCGTCAATTGAGCCAGAGATTTCACTTGATATATTCCCAAAGAACTCCTTGAAATCAATGTCGGAATCTACTGTTGAGAGCTTGAAGCAGGGTTCAGTACAGGAAACAGGATTCAGCAGCTTAAGAGAGCCACTTTGGTAATTCTCTGTTTTCTGCGAAATTTTAAAGGACTCGTTATCGGCGAGTTTGTGGAGGTAATCATCTTCAACAGATTCTTGAAGGTTTTCACTATGATGATCGACTCTACGTGATTCGATGGTAGAATCTACTGTTAAGAAGTCAGAGCAGAGTTCGGCAGAAGAAACAGGACTCGGCAGCTCAAAAAAGTTGTCTTTCAGAGTTTCGTCTTTCTGCCGCCCATCAACAAAGCCGTTAGCGGTGAGTTCACTGGAGTCCGTAATGCTATCCTCAAATGATTCCTTAATTACAACTGGTAATTCATTTGCGTTTTTATCTGGCCATTTGATTGTAGAATCTGCGGCTGAGATCTCGGCGCAGAGTTCAATAGAAGAAACTGGAATTCGAGACTCAAAGGAGGTACCTTGTGCATCAGCGGAATCAATGGCGCTGAGTGCTCCTGCGTTTGAGAGGTCATCGTCGATTGTTTCTCCAATTGCAACAGAAACTTCGCTGGTGAGAACGCCTCCGGATTCCATAACTTCTCCAGGGATTTCTCCGCTGGCCTCGGTGGTGGAGACATCATCGCCTGGATTAGTTATAGAATCAATGTTCTCAGAAATAATTAGTTTTGCTTCTTTCAGAGTCATCTGGGTGAAGAGGGGTCTAAGCTTTCTTGCTTCCTCGTCAATTCTACTGGATGTTTCGTTAGCTTCTTCATGCGGAAATGGAGTCACCTTAATGCAAAGCAAGTTGTCTGAAAGTGCAGAACTTGCCAATTTGGCCTGGGAAGAATTGTCGACAGAATCTTCCACAGCCTCATTTGTTGGAACTATGTTACTGGAATCGTCCACAATACGAAAAGAAGAGAGTTCACGGATTTCTTCTTGATCGTTTCTTCCTTCTCCCTCAACATGAACAACATTGAAGACGTCACTTTCTGTCTCGACATTCGAGTCCTGGATTTCTAGTTCTGGATTGTACTTTTCGTCTCCCTCTACAAGTGCAACAGTTGAATTGCCATTTCCGACTTCAATAATCCAGTCAACTTGAGTAGAAGATGAAAAGCAAAGGTTTTCCACTTCTGGATTGTTCATTTCGACTTCCTCAACTAGTGGAGCAATGGAATCGTCATTTTTTACTTCGCTTGAAGAAGAATAGCCATGGCTTTCCTCTTTTTTATTGTCTTTTTTGTTAGTCTCAATAAGAGTAACAGCACAGGAATCCTCCACAGCTTCATTTGTTGGCACTATGTTACTGGAATTGTCCACAAGATCATTTTCAGGCGACTGATCATTGCAATGTTCTATTGAGTTGTCTACACAAAGAGAAGAAAGTTCATGGCTTTCTTCTTGATCTTTTCTTCCTTCTTCCTCAACATGAACAACATTGAAGACGCCGCTTTCTGTCTCGACATTCGAGTCCTTCATTTCAATTGAAAAGGAAGAGATCTGGATTTGTAGTTTTTCATCATTCTTTTCGTCTCCCTCTACAAGTGCAACAGTTGAATCGCCATTTTCGACTTCAATATTAGAGTACTCAACTTGAGTAGAAGATGAAAAGCAAAGGTTTTCCACTTCTTCATTATTCTCTTTGACTTCCTCAGCTAGTGGAGAAATGGAATCGCCATTTTTTACTTCACTTAAAGAATAATAGCCATGGCTTTCTTCTTTTTTATCCTGTTCTTTGTTTGCCTCAACAAGTGCAACAGCACACGAATCGCTTTTCTCAGCAAGATCTACATCAACAATGAATAAATCAGCACAATCCCTACAAAAAGCATAGGAAACAAAAATTTATAAAGATCAGTTACATAACCTCACCTCTCTTATCTTCTTCCTTTTCTTTTTCCCCAGCTTTCTCTTCAATTAAATCTACAATTGTAACTTTCTCTTCAATTGTAGCCTCCAGAGCTTTCGTGTTCACCCTGTTGGATAAAGGATGCAGCCTTCCCTTCTCCTGTTGGATCTCGTGCACATTTTCATATCTGGCCTCGCACTCATTTTCAACTTCGCCATACTTAACAAGATCTGCATAAAAAAGATAACGATATACATCAAATCTAATTGCAAGATGCCTCAAAGCTAATTATAATATCTCACCTTTCTTCACTTCCCCTGCATCCTCTTTAGCAAAAGCCTCCATCTTGACAGCTGAATTCTTCCTGCTGCTGCTTTTACTCTTAGATTGAGCAGTGACAGACTCTTCCAATGCCTTTCTTGAAGACAATCTGGTGCTTCGGCGAGCAACCACACCAATGGCTTTCTGTCCCTTCGCTTCAACTTCCTTTGGGGTTTTAGTATGACATTCAACATCCTCATTCTTCTTAACCAGTCTCCTCGAGCTCTGAGCTTCTACTCCTCTTGCTGCTTTTCTTTTTGCCGGAGTTTTGGGTAAAATCTGTGGAACTTTTTTCTTCTCCCCTTCCTCCTCCAAAGCAATAGACAATTTCAGACAGGATCTATGCAGCGGGCTAGGATTTTCGCGATGGGCGGCTCTGCGCGCAGAGGTCCGTCGAGCCGTATGAGGAAGCTCCGGCGACTTTACATTAAGAGATTGGAATCCAAGGTTTTCTTGGACCTCCTCATTCTTCTTAACCATTCTCCTCGAGCTCTGAGCTTCTACTCCTCTCGCTGCTTTTCTTGTTGCCGGAGTTTTGGGTAAAATCTGTGGAACTTTTTTCTTCTCCCCTTCCTCCTCCAAAGCAATAGACGATTTCAGACAGGATCTATGCAGCGGGCTAGGCTTTTCGCGATGGGCGCCTTTGCTCGCAGAGGTCCGCCGAGCTGTATGAGGAAGCTCCGGCGACTTTACATTCAGAGATTGGAATCCAAGGTTTTCTTGGACCTCCTCTTCGTTTGATGCCATTTTTTTAACCTCTAGGGTTTTAACGGTCACGCGGTGTGATCGGGGCATGGNGCTTTGCTCGCAGAGGTCCGCCGAGCTGTATGAGGAAGCTCCGGCGACTTTACATTAAGAGATTGGAATCCAAGGTTTTCTTGGTCCTCCTCTTCGTTTGATGCCATTTTTTTAACCTCTAGGGTTTTAACGGTCACGCGGTGTGATCGGGGCATGGGACTCGGTTCCTGCTGCTGCTGGGTCTTAGGTTCATCTCCATGTGTGACTCCACGTGTAAAGATTTTCTGGCCAATGTGAGGAAGCTCCGGCGAGTTTACCTTGGAAGATCGGATTCCAAGGGCTTCTTGCATCTCCTCTATCCCCTCAACCTGTTTCAAATGGAGAACGATTCATCAAATTTAAGATATCTTGGAATCAGATTTCAAAAGAAAGAGGCAGAGATAAACACACACACAGATAGGTAGATAGATAGAGAATTACGGTTTTGAGAGCTTCGAGGGCTTTGGCCATGGCGACGTTGGTCAAGTTGGCAGGTATGCGGTTCTTCTTGCAGAGGAACTGCAAATCCNTCGGCTTTACGCCTTATGTACAAGATAACTTTCAAGAAGAGGAAGAAGAAGAGAAGAAAAATGATGAATGATAATTTTTTGGGGGTACTAGTGGTTTTTATTCATTGTTGTTTGTTTAATTTTATTATTGTTGGTATGATTTGGACAATTCATGTGTTTTGTATGTGGTACTATTGAACTATAGATTTTTATTACAACATTTTTAGTTTTTAATTTACTGCTTATGTTTTTAAATTACCTTTTCTTATCAAATCATGTGATATATTATGTTTCATTTGATGCTTTAAAGCCGATAATTTTTTTTTAATTAGAACATGAAATGTGTCAGAGCCAAGGTTTATATTCAGAACCCTCTACAGTTTAGTTTATTTTTATGCATTTATTGTTTTCTTTCATTAACAAATTTTTGTAATAAATGCTTTACTTATTATTAAAAAAATTTATCTTTGGGGGAAAGAAAAGTTTCTATAAAAGAAGTAAACTAAATTTAATTTGTCCTAAATTAACTGTATGTTTAAAAATTAATTTACATGACCTTGGGTATCAGATTTTAGCTTTAAATAAATTATTTTTAAAAGTATTATAGTAAACTAAAGCAAAATCTTTTAAAATGAAGGTCAATTCTAGAGTTAAGATATTTAGTATGAGAGGATAAGACTATGTTTTTTGTATTTAAGCTAAAGGAAGTTGTATTTTTAAATTATTAAGAATCTTAGAGTTTCATATAAGGAGAAAAAAATGGGACTTCTTGAAAAATCTTAAAAGCTAGTATGAATTTATAAAGTGAAGCAATGTAAGAAGTTTTAACTTCAAGAAAACAATGGTGAAGTTCAAAATTATTAAAGGCTATCCAGATAAAGTAATCCTCACATGCAAAAGAAAAGAAAAGAAAGGATTGAAAATGATCCTAAGGAAAAAAAAGGAAAAGAAAAAGAAAAAAGAAAAAGAAAAGAAAAATATGTGAGGAGAAACTTGAGGAGATGTCTAATAACAAATTGTCTTCACTTGAATCAATTTGAGAAAAAAGAATTTATTGCATTTTCTAAATTTTTATTTGAGTATTAAAATCCTTACTAATAATTTTTTAATGAAATTATTTCTCGTATGAAATTTCTAACTATCTTTGATATGACAAATTACAATTCTTCTTGAAATGAATAGAGTTTCAGCAATCTTAAACTTGCTTACTAAATGTTCTTATACTTTTATTTAACTTAAGTTATTAATAGGGGTGTAAACGAGTCGAACACGAGCAATCCATGCTCAGCTCATGTTTGGCTCGTTTATATTTTGAGCTCAAAAAGTGTGTTCGTGTTCGGCTCATTTGCTTAACGAGCCAAACATGAGGTGTTCACGAACAAAGAGTCCTTTTAACAACCCTAATCATGTAGCCATAAGACAATAAGGGTTAATTAAAACATCATTTGAATCTAATTTAATAATTTTTATTCTATTTTCTTAATCAATATTTTACTTGGTTATAAATCTTTGTAGCCTTGTGTCAATTGGATTTTTATTTTTTTAATCAATATTTTAATTGATTATAAATCTTTGTAGCTTTGTAGTCAATTAGATTTTTTTTAAAATACTACTTTATATATATATATCCTTGATGAGTAATATTTCGAGCCAAAACTAGCCGAACACGAACGAACACATCTTAGTCCGTGTTCGGCTCGTTAACTTATCGAACGAAATTAACGAGCCGAACACGAGCTTCTTAACGAGCCGAACACGAGCTGTTCGCGAACAACGAGCCGTTTTGACAGCCCTACTTGTGATGATTTGATGGATAAATATTTTCAAAACACAAAAAAAGGGAAAATTAAGATGATGTTAAATGATTGAATAATAATCTTTTTTATACCAATACTTAAAAAGCAAAGGGGATAATATTGCATTAACTATAGATGAATCAAAGTTAAAATTCAGACAATGTTAGATTCAGAATTATGGATATTGATATAATATTATGATTTTTTTTCATGTAGGACTCGTCCTTTTAATATTGAAAGGGAGTACAACTAAATCTTTCATTTTAAATAAATGAAGACTCGATGGTTGGTACTACACATTAACCAAAATGCGAGGGAACCCATTGTCGTACATTTTGATTAAATTTGAATTGAACATTATATTAATATTGATTAGGGGGCAATACTTCAAACCTTGAATATAAAAGGGGCTCAAATGAGGGTCTTATGACCCCTCCTTGTAGATAAGTTGGCCATGGTTTGTTTGAATGTTGGATTACCTATTCAGCATGACTTTGGTTAGATATTAGAGTTTACAACTTCATAGACAGTGATGCCTAGGAATTGGACATATAACTTCCCAATTATAAAATTGGTTGATGAAGGGTCTTATAGCCCCCCCTGATAAACAAGGTTGCTAAAAAATGAGGTTTGTGACATTGCAAATGGAAACTCATTACAATTAAGACTTATAACTTTTAGTGTAAGTAGACCTTCAATTGTTTCTTTGAAATGAAAGAAACATATGTATGAGATTAATGTCCTCAAATTAGTGATAGCTGACAAACAACCCTGCCTTATGATAGGGTGATTCAATGCCAACTAGTCCTCATAAAGGATCCTATAAGTCTTATATAAACATACGGTCAAATATCTCACTGAATTCATTATGTTTCATTAATTCTCGAAGCTCACTACTTGAGTCAACATAATGTTTCCCTCAACAAGGACTTGGACATCTCCCTTATGCTTTCAAATGTATTTTCCCTTCTGGTGCTTATCGGGGCATAGAGAATGTTAGTTTGATTGCTTTCTTCTTCTTATAATTAAAAGTTAGTTGATATTGTTGAGATGATTTTTTAAATAAATTTTTTCGTGTTATCTTGATTTTGCATTGCCTTGAGTTTAGTATCCAACATTCAAGAAATTACTCAAAAAATAAATAAAATCATTTAGTTCAAAGACCCTGATCAAAGTCTTGGGGTCCACAATCTTTAAGTTCGATAACCTAAGATAATTTATACAATATTTTTTGGTTGAATAATCAATTGTATTTTAATTCTAACATTGCGTAAGTCATAATATTTAATTAATTTTCAAATTTTAACTTAAAAGAATTTTATTTTATTTTTTTCAATTTACATACACACAAAATCACAATATCATAAGAAAATCATAAAAAAATATTCAAACTCCATTAAATTATATCATAGACTATTAGAATAAAATAATGATATATAATAATCATGATAAATTTTCTCCATTGATAAACTACACATATCATCATGATTGTCTGCAAAATAGAATAAGATAGTAAAATACATAAAATTAGGCTCTTAACAGTAACCTATAATCTCTACTCAGTTTTGTCTTATCCTTCCCCAAAATAACTCATTTGAATAAAACAAAGATGAACAATCGTTATATATATATATATATATATATATATATATATATATAANTTTAATTTTAACATCGCGCAAGTCATAATATTTAATTAATTTTCAAATTTTATCTTGAAAGAATTTGATTTTTTTTCAATTTCCATACACACAAAATCACAATATCATAAGAAAATCATAAAAAAAATATTCAAACTCCATTAAATTATATCATAGACTATGTAGAATAAAATTATGATATATAATAATCTTGATAAATTTTCTCCTTTGATAAACTACACATATCATCATGATTGTCTGTAAAATAGAATAAGATGGTAAAAATACATAAAATTAGGCTCTTAACAGTAACCTATAATCTCTACTCAGTTTAGTCTTATCCTTCCCCAAAATAACTCATTTGAATAAAATAAAGATGAACAATCAAAACTCAGTAAATTACTCAAAATCTACTACATATTTCAATATACAAAAGAAAAATAACGTATACTTGCTTTAAAAGAACTAAATTAGCATCTAAATGCATCATGTTCTATCTTTATTAAGTACATTATTGGTATGAGAAATAGTGTTAGTGGTAATGAAACATACCACAAGAAATAATGTAAAGTAATAAGACTAAGAAATAAAATAAAATAATATATATTATTAATTCATTTATTTATTTGAAATATTTTAAAATTCTTCTTCGTCTCTCATGGCTTCGCTTGTTCATACTTTATCTTATATTTTATATATTCACTCACTTACACATCAACACTGTCACATCTATTTAGGTATATCAAACGNAATATTAACACACATTACACAAAAAATTGTAAATATTAGTATAGCTAATGATAGAATTTGCATGAGAAATTAATATGCATAGAATAAGAATCATAATATACCTACTTCTCTCTCTAAAACTCTCTTTTTCCTCTAATTTTCTCTCTTTAAAGCTCACAACCATGAATAAATTGAGGAAAATGAGTGGGGGAGATATTTATAAGATCTAATTCTTATATAAATACATATAAAGGGCATATAAGTAATTATGTAATTAGTGTATGTTTAGTTGAAAACTATATAAAAAAATCTCTAATATCTTGAAATATATGACACTTACTTTATGAAAATATAGTCACTAAATAGAATATCATATCTAGAGCACATTAAAGAGAAATGATCTGTTGATCAGACAAAGATGGTTCTAGAAATATAGTTTTTACAAAATGCGTTAATTATTTAAGAAAGACGACTCCAAAAAAAAAAATTTTGTGGTGATCATCGAAATAGATAAAAAAAATTTAAAATAAAAATGAGAGTACTCTATGGTGTGGTGAAGATAGTTTGTGAATTAGATAAAACACACATCCAAACAAATTACTCAAAAAGTACTAAGGCCAATTTGATAAATCAAAATTTTATCTATGAAATCCTGATTTGTCCGTGAATTATACCTAAGAAATAGATGGTAGGGAAAAAGTGAGTGAGTGAGAAAGTGTGTGAGAGAGAGAGAGATGAGTGAACAACAAAATATTGCATCAATCATGTAATTACCTTCTTTTTTTATAGAGAAATGATATAATATCATGATGTTATGCTTTTGTCATTGCTTTAAAGAGGATTATAGAGGATATTCTTGACAATATACATGTTTTATTTTGTTGTCCATTGAACTCGGTGTCAGTTGGCTAAGCTTAATCTGATATGTGTCGGTGGGCTGAGATCTGCTCTGCTAGATAGGATTAGCTCGGTTGGCTAAGTTTGGTTGGTATGATTCGAGTCCATCTTTGAACCTTGATGAGCGTTCGTTGGATGCCTCTGAGATGATTGAAGATACTAAAAAGCATAATCTTCCTTGAATTGGCTTTTTCTTACATCTTCCGATTATCTTTGGTCTTTCTCGCAAATTGGTCGACTTTGGCCTCACTAGCTTTAGATCGGGCAACTTCACTTGATCAGAAAAGTGAGCCTCATAATCTTATGTTGGCTAGTCCTCTCCGTCACTCTTTTTTTATGGATCTTTAGATCTCCTCACGAACAACACCGACACATTTTGTATGTACATTATTCAAATTAAAACTATTACAAATTGGCAAACAAATTAGGTGTAATTAACTCTCAAGACTCAGAGAAAATCAATAAGCATGAAATAAACATTCAAAACTCATCGATTAATTAAATCGAGTTCACAAGTACACCTAGACACTATATATTTTTTAAAAAGCACAAAATGCTTCAATTTTATTACCACAAGAAAAAAATTACAAAATTAAGAATAGGATCCCAACCTAAACCCTATATAACTCACACAAAGAAAAGAAAAAGGGTTCTTATCAATAAAAAAGAAAAAAAATACAACTCACGTGACTCCCAAACCCCAACAAGGGACACTATTAAGATAAATCCTTAAAAGCAAAAGCTAACAAAACATCAGGAAATCTAAAGAGAACTTTAACAATCGAAGAATTATACCCAAACTTAGAATTCTAATGAGCCATAAAATTTCCTTCTCTTCGAACATGAGACCAAATGACATTCATACTCGTTGTTAAAGCTTTAAATCTCTTCATCTCAATCAAAATACTCTAATGTGCCTCCTTAGCAAACCTGCAGCACTTCCAAAGGATCAGAGAATCCATTTCAATAATGACATTATATATACCCAACCTCTAAGCAACCATAAGTCCAAAGACTACCACATCAGCTTCGGCAGTTAATGGTGAGCAAGGAACAGTAACACCTGCAAACCACCAAATAATGGATCCAACAAAATCACGACAAACACCATCCACACTAGCAACATTTGGTTTCCAACAACCATCAGTATTTATTCTAAAATAATGAGCATTTGGTTTACACCAATTAACTCGATTAAACTGCCTAACAGAATGATTGTGTAACACCATCTGCTGAATATAGCCAGACAACATATCCAAACATTTACCTTTAAAGTTAATATGAGTTAAACTTTTGCACAAGTAACCAAATATTAGAACCAATGTATTGCAAATATTGGGCTTGTCACCTTTAAAAATGACATTATTCCGAGCTATCCATAGAAACCACAAGACCACACAAGGAACAATATTAAAGAACACCTTACCAATATTCTTCCATCTGTTAAACAAATCAGAAATAGAATGGAAAGAATGATCCATTCTAAAATTAAGGAGTCTCTCATTAAGCATGTCCCAAATTTCATTAATAATACAGCAGTGACAAAAAATATGAGTAATAGATTCCTCTTTTTCCTTACAAAGGATGCAACAAGAAGTAAGTCTTAAACCTTTCATTTTAGAATATCATCAGTAGGAATGAGATTATTTAAGGCACATCATATAAAGAAATACATAGACTGTTTTAACCATGGATTCCAAACCCAATCCAGATTCAAACCATTAGACATCGTAATAGCATAAGCAAAGCTTTTAGTAATCGAATCATCTAACCTCTTTTTGACAATCACACTATCTTTCTTATTACTAAATATAGGAATAGAGGTCATGAATTTAACATCAGTAAGATTAACAGGTTGCATCAACTTATCCCTCGTCCAATTAATCTAAGACCAGAAGTGATTAACCTTTATATTAATATCAAGAGGGCCTCCATAATGATTAGCAAGAGCCCCATTACCCATCCAATCATCAAACCAAAAAGAGCACTACCCCTTAACCAAATCCCAACACAAAAAAAGTTTAAGTTTCTCTTGAAACCTTTAACATTTCTTTCGAGATAAAAGTTTTTTTTTTCCTAGGAGTGATAGATATAGGATGTTTCTCAGCACAATATTTAGCATACATCAATGTGGCCCATAGAGAGTTGTTGTGAGACCCCTTAAACTCATATGTACTTAGACCCAATTCTAAGTCTTATTTCAAGTTCTTGATAGCTGATTTGTTAAACATGATTTAATATAAATTTAATTATGGCATTCAAGTAAATATAAATTTACACTATTTTCAAACTTCTCTACATCATGAAAAATATGTTGATACCTTTGTCACTATTAGTTTATAGATGTTAAAAAATGATTAAATTTAAATATTTTACACATAAATTCATACGAAAGACTTAAATAGGAAGTAACTTGGAATAACATTTATTTCAGAAAATGATTAAATTTATTTTGAAATTGCAATTAGTGAATCTTAAAACAAATTCAATTATTTTTATTAAGCCTTCTGTGTAGGGCTGTAAAAAAAAATCGTTGTTTTCAAACAGTTCATGTTCGGTTCATCAATGAGTTCGTGTGATTCGTTCGATAAGTAAACAAGACGAACATGAACAAATTTTTTTTTTCGTTCAGTTAGTTAAATGAACTAAACACAAACAGTGATATGTCGTTCGTGTTTGAATCGTTATTGTTCGAAATATAAAATAATTTAAAATAATTATATATAAAAAATTCATGANGGATCTTATTGAAATAATGTATATAGAGCAATCCCATGGGTATTTTTCTTAGGCGATAATAAACTTTACAAGCTTTGAAAAGCTAATTATGGATTCAAACAAATTTCGTTTGGTTTGTTCTACAAANAGATCTTATTGAAATAATGTATACAGAGCAATCCCATGGGTATTTTTCTTAGGGGGATAATAAACTTTACAAGCTTTGAAAAGCTAATTATGGATTCAAACAAATTTCGTTTGGTTTGTTCTACAAATTTTAAAAAATTCTTATTGCCTTTGAACTACGAAGTAATACGATTGATGGTTGTATGTTTTGATGGCACCCTCCTCGTTGGAAGTGATGTATCAAGCATTATTGAAATAAAACAACATATGTAGAAGTTATTTATAAAAAACATGCGTGGTTCCGAAACACTATCTTGACATTGAGTTTGCATAAACAAAAAAAGTTGTAATTTCTTAGAGTGCATATGCTCTAAACCTTGTTGAAGAAACTGATATTTTTGTTTATAATTGTTAACACTCGTAACAAGCGTAACAGGATTGGTCTCNGATATTTATAAAAAACATGCGTGGTTCCGAAACACTATCCTGACATTGAGTTTGCATAAACAAAAAAAGTAGTAATTTCTTAGAGTACATATGCTCTAGACCTTGTTGAAGAAACTGATATTTTTGTTTATAATTGTTAACACTCGTAACAAGCGTAACAGGATTGGTCTCTCCTTGACCGGTCGAAAACCACCCAACTGGCCTGCTCCCTCAACAGATGGACCGGTCCTTGTCACGAGAAGAGGTCGAGTTGCTGATTGCCGCAACTGAAGAGGAGAGGAGGGTGGGGGGTTGGGGGTGGAGGAGGGGAGCAAGTGGGGTCCACTAGGGCCTTAATCACATACTCAAGGAGGATGAATCAAAGAGTTGGAGGGAAAGTTTGGTAAAGAAAGTTTTCAAATGCTGTGGGATGCTTCTATTTAGGGGGGAAACTTAGGGATTTTTTTTATGCATGTTTTTATTTAGCTTCCGCTTTCTTTCTTCTTGTAGTGTTCCTAGCAACGTCTAGGGTNTATGCATGTTTTTATTTAGCTTCCGCTTTCTTTCTTCTTGTAGTGTTCCTAGCAACGTCTAGGGTNACTAAATAGATGAGAAGGTGTAGTTGTTGATTTGCTGCTATTTCAGTGGTGGCCAGGAGAATAATGATTGCTTGATGGATGGCGCGATATGAATTTAAGAAAGGGGATAAATCTATGATAAAAGAGGCATAAAATTTTCTGAGCTATTAATTGTTGAAGTTTGGCTTTTCTCTGTTGCTATGAAATATTNATTACTAATTAATATAGATAATAATAATAATAATAATAATATATTAATATATATTTAGTAATTAGTAATAATAATGTATTTATATATAGTTATATTAAGATGTCAAACTGGCTCGTCGTTCACGAATAACTCGTATTTGACTCTTTCATTAAAAACGATAAAAAAATGACTTCACGAATAATCTCGAACACGAACTTACTTCAAACAAACTAAATTTGAAACTAATCCAATCAACACCACAACACAGGCTCTCTCTGTCTCTCTTCGTGTTCGGTTCGCTTACACCCCTACTGTGTTATTTCGTGTTTGTGCAGACGACCTGTTTGCTGAACGGAAGGAGATCGGTGGATCGGAGACGGAGAGGGAGCGGACGATGTTGCTCGCCGTTCTATTCGCCAATACCGATGGAAATATTCTCATCGAACGGTACTATTGAATTCTTCCCTCTTTCTCTGTTCTTAGGGATTCAATTCTCACAGGTTTTGTGTTGTTACAAGTTTTAATTTCCCTTAAATCGTGGCGTTTCTTGTAAGATCGAGCTGATCATACTTCGCTGTCTTCCATCGTTTTATGATTTTATGATTCAGTTAAATTCTTCTACATTTTTTTTTGTATAAAGCTATAGGAGGAATTTTCTAGAGAGAGGTTTGGGCTAGGGTGTTTTTGTTCGATTTTTATTATGTAGGATTAAGAAAGTACCTGTTTATCTATTATAAATTAGCAAAACGGCATGAATCCTTTGAGTGAGGTGAGGTTAGATCTTGTTGAAATGATAAGATTCCTGGTGATGTACTGACTACTGATAACTTACTGGAAGTTTGTCTCTGAGGATGGTACTATGGTCTTGGAATAAGCTGAAGTCTTTGTTGTCTGCTGAGAACTGTCAGCATTGTTGGTTTAGTTAGAATTTTAATAGGTATGGAAGATTAGAGTTTAGGGAACATTTCTGCTGAAGAATGAATTCATACTGTTGCCTTCAAAGTTTTGCTATTATTTTGTACAAGCTGAAGTAGCTGAGGTTATTTAAAGCTGCGGGGGGATGGAGGCTTACTTGTTCACTGATCACTATGTCGCCAAGGTGGTGCTAGCTAAATAGATGAGAATGTGTAGTTGTTGATTTGCTGCTATTTCAGTGGTGGCCAGGGGAATAATGATTGCTTGATGGATGGCGCGATATGAATTTTAAGAAAGGGGATGAATCTATGACCCACTCATAAAAGAGGCATAAAATTTTCTGAGCTATTAATTGTTGAAGTTTGGCTTTTCTCTGTTGCTATGAAATATTATAGCTGTAAAATTTAAAGTACATCTAAAAATATGAATGATTAGTGCGTTTTGCCTACTATGGGGTTACAACATCTTAGTAAGATCTAAGGGCTAATGCACAGCCCACATTGCCATGACATTTTGCCATAATTATATTTTTTTATACTTAGTGCTACTTAATGTATCATGCTTGTTTCTAACTATAAAATTTAAATTACAGGATTGAAAATGCTACTTCATATTCTTAATTATTTATAAGCTCTTTTGGTTCTTTAAGGCACTTTTCTGAAACATTGATATGCAAAATCTAGCCAGATGCCTTCGCTTAAACTTCCTTTTTTTAGTTTCATGGTCGTCCAAGTCCATTTCCCTTGAATAGATTTGCACTAGCTTTCAAGAAATTATTAATACATAATAATCAATGTAAACAAGTTGCATATGAGGCAAAGTATGTATGCTAAAAGTGGCATTTTATTTGTATTTGTACTTCTTGGACAGTTAGATATTCATTGACACCGTAACTGTGCTCCCGCATCATTCTTGTTTGATGTAGATGATTTGATCTAAACTCAGTCATGATAGAGTTGGACCTTAAGTCAAAGATGATGCTTGCCTTGTATAATTTTGGGATGTTGAAATGTATCATTATTTTTTAAAAACATATATTAAATATCTTTTATGGAAATTCCATGCTTTATTTACCATAAATAGAAAACTATGCTTATTTTCATGAAAATTATCTTGATATATTCCATGATAGAGTTGGACCTTAAGTCAAAGATGATTCATTCCATGCTTATCTTAATACATAGTTTTATGTTTGTGACTTTTGTTTATGCTATATCTGATCATATTTATAGATGGATGCTGTAAATATGTTAAATCTTGCACATGTTGATGTAATCTGTCATTCAATTAATGTTGATCTTGATAGATTAGATTTTATTCATGTTATGAATTTTTAATTTATTAGATATTAATCAGTCCTTATTTTCATGAAAATTATCTTATAATCAGTTTTAAAGGTAATTTGGACTTGTAGTTGACAGTCTAATTTTATAAATAGCATTTTATGCATTTAAAAACCATGCTAGGAGCAGTTCAATGAAAAATTCCTGCAGCTCCTGTTTTGGTTTTCTAGTTTCTTTCCTTGATTATTCATTACTTGATTTCTTGAGGATTCAATAATATTAGTTTGAGGATTTGATGCATTGATATATTTTTATTTATTTTGTATTTCTAATTGAAATTCACTATTTTGCAACATAACTTGCACTGACTTGGTTCAAACATACTTTTTTTTTCTTTCATTTTCATTGGTTTCTTTATGTTTTTTACCTTAATTTCATCAATATAATGCAGTTTTATCCATGAAAAAAAAACAATTTCTTNAGATGCATTGATATATTTTTATTTATTTTGTATTTCTAATTGAAATTCACTATTTTGCAACATAAGTTGCACTGACTTGGTTCAAACATACTTTTTTTTTTCATTTTCATTAGTTTCTTTATGTTTTTTACCTTAATTTCATCAATATAATGCAGTTTTATCCATGAAAAAAAAAAAATTTCTTATGTTTTATCTCTTTTCACATTCTCTCTCCCGTGAGTTTCTTAATATAAAACCTAGTTATTAAACAAAAAAAGACTTAATCTCTCTTTTTCTATTGACATTACTCTCTCTTATCAGGAAATTTAATTTTTAAATAACAAATTTGATTTTGCTTATAAGTGGCTGATTTTAAGAGGGTTTTATGCGAGCTAGCTCGTTTCACTTGAGTTCGTTCGAAGTCATTCACTAGAGATTAAAAGCATTTATTGCTCGATCTAACATTTATCAAACCATTCAGATGCATAGGGCTATCAGAAAAACTCATTGTTCGCGAACAGCTCATGTTTGGCTTGTTAAGTAGCTCGTATTCTGCTTGTTCGTTAAGTAAACGAGTCAAAAACGAACAACAATTTGTTCACTCATGTTCAACCCGTTTTAGCTCGAAATAAAGAAACTATATATTTTATNACAATTTCTTTTGTTTTACTCTCTTTTCACATTCTCTCTCTCCCACTGTGCGTTCTCTCCCCTCCCGTGAGTTTCTTAATATAAAACCTAGTTATTAAACAAAAAAAGACTTAATCTCTCTTTTTCTATTGACATTACTCTCTCTTATCAGGAAATTTAATTTTTAAATAACAAATTTGATTTTCCTTATAAGTTGCTTGATTTTAAGAGGGTTTTATGCGAGCTAGCTCGTTTCACTTGAGTTCGTTGGAAGTCATTCACTAGAGATTAAAAGCATTTATTGCTCGATCTAACATTTATCAAACCATTCAGATGCATAGGGCTGTCAGAAAAACTCATTGTTCGCGAACAGCTCGTGTTTGGCTTGTTAAGTAGCTTGTGTTCTGCCCGTTCGTTAAGTAAACGAGTAAAAAACGAACAACAATTTGTTCACTCTTGTTCAACCCGTTTTAGCTCGAAATAAAGAAACTATATATTTTATTTATATAGCTATATTATATATATATATNATCTTCAATTGCACAGATTTGGTACAGATTCAATCCAACACCCAACATCAAATTTTTTCAAATAAATTTAACTAGTCAATGTCAAGCTGAACACGAACAAGAACATTTAAATCGAGACGAACAAGAACACGCTGTTCATGAGCCAATTTCGAACATGAGCCAATTTCGAACACGAGCAATTTTAAACGAGCCAAACACGAGCTAAGCCTGAGCTCGCTCAAGCTCAACTCGTTTACAACCCTACAGGTGCATTAATATCTCATTTCAGTAAATTTTATTTGATGCTTATATAATTGACAAATGTAGTAAGTTGAGTTCAACCCAACCTATGTAAGGCTTAATGTGACTTCTCGAGCTCACTTAAAGTTTCTTGGAATGGATCTCATCCAATTGAATTCATGTTAAATTTGCTTGAACCTTGCATCAAATTTGCTCAGCATAACATTAACTTTGTTTGGTGCTAACAATTTTACATGTAATTCAATCTAGAACTTGCTAAGTTCATCTGGGCCAAGCTCTCTGATCAACTTCATTCTTGTTCAATACATCGACTCATATATTAAGTCGGTTCATCAAAATATTTAGGACATGTTCTTTGTTCAGGTTCCTACCCCTCCCATTATTAGTCACTTAGGTAGGTTGCTCTTTTCAAATTGGGTATTGCAACTTGGTTTGTTTTTATTGCACTTCCCAAATTTATTATTTTTCATGTGATTGCCCATAAGATCACCCATATTAGGAGTCTTGTATTAAGAGTGAGCTTAAATCTGTAACTTTTATGGGAGGTTCACTTGTTATACCATAAGGTGCCTTGTTTTAAATCTTTATTTATCCACTCTACAATTTTTTGTTCTCTTTTGATTAAGATTGAAATCATTCTTTTTTTCTTAACTCCTAGAATCATGCCATTTCAATAAGCCAACTAGGAGACACTCCTACTTTGGTTTTTATCACTGACAATCATTTCCTACCCATGTTGATTGTCCTCTTTAAATTTGAGTACTAACATTTACAACAAGGGGTGGACCCTTGAGCCCTGGAGCAAAGATGCCCATGCCCTATAGCATATAACCCTGACTCTGTGTCCTTACGATGTATTAGCCCTAGGTGGTTTCACCTATTTTTAGACAATTGAATTGGCTATGCTAATTTTTTTGATCGAGAGACATATTAATTCCTTTGATTGTACTCAACCATGCATTGTGTCTTTGTGTTAACATTGGTATCGACAGATTAAGGCCTTTAGTAGTCACGCCTTGGAATTTTAAATCACATTTGGCCATACTAGTCTTCTTAGGCATTTTCTATTCAAAATATACTTTAGGCCTCACTTTATAGGGATACTCCTTTTGGCATATTTTTTTCCGGTGTATTCGAGATATTTGATATGAGGCAACCAATGATTGTTAATTAGATTCTTAAGATGATGTGATCGTCCAACACTTTGCCAAGTTAATCTCGGATGAAGAAATCATGCAATTTTGATTTAGTTGAATTATTTCTCCTATCCATTCTCCCAAAAAACATAAACTGATCTCCAACTAGTAATTCATAGCATAATATATCCTTAATTGATATTGTTTTTGGGAATTGGTTTCTACAAGTAATTAACCATAGGAGTTTGCATCCACGGGATATGTCGATCCCTTAGAATTAAATTAAGTACATGTCAGACCATTCAACTGGCCAAATTAAAATTCTAGGACCTTACCCTAACTTGCCTCTGAAACTTAGTGTTATTTAATGCTCTTGTTTATGTTGCATCAAAAGAACAAAAGGATTGAATTGCACCATAAGCTTACGAGCACATTTTAAGTCCACAAATTGGTGCTCCACTTCTTCAGGATTCAATATCAATTGCTTGAGGATTTTTTATTTTATTTTATTATTATTATTATTATGTTTGTTTGTTCTTATTTCTTATTGAATTTTGGAGATGATATATCCCCAAACTTTTTTTACAAATATTGTGGTATTCCTTATTCACACGTGCATTCTTCATGCTTCGTAGCAAATTTGTTCAAGAAAAAAATTGTATATTAACAATTTTTTGTTATGTTTGATTACAGATCGGCTATAATGTTATCCAGGCTTTTGGAGTGTCCCTCCTCTGCACCAAATTTATTGTCATTTTCAAAAACAACAAAATCATACCATGCTATTTGAGAAACAGTGTTTTTAGTTTAGAACCTAACCAATCATTGCCTTATATTTTTTGGATCACAATGCATTAAATATTTGGTTTTACCAAGTAGCCCTGAATTCTGATATTTTTTGCCCCGAATTCTGATATTTTTTTCCTAAAATTCTGAATTTGATAATTTTTTCAATTATTTTTATAGGAATAATACAGTTTGTTTTTCATTATATTGTAGTTTTCACGGAGTTCCTGCAGAGGAGAGGTTACATTGGCGATCTTTCCTGGTAAAGCTCGGAGCTGAAAATCTCAAAGGAGCTAAAAATGAGGAACTTTTTGTTGCTTCTCACAAGTTTGGTTCTACATCCTCTTATGTTAAACTTTTCATGTTAAATGCCTTAATTTGCTTATCTGATCTTCATGATTAGCATTTCCTAAAGCTTGTTTCAAGCTTTCTACTTTCTTCTTTCTTAGACCTTGAAACTTGTAATGAAGTTTAGATGTAGAGAATGAATAAAATTATCTTTGACAACTTTTTTTGTCCTGGACTGGCTAGATAAGATGTATTTACACTTTTATGTAGTAAAGTATTATTCATCATAGCCTCAATTTATAAGCACATCTTAAACATGTTTATAATCTATATAATCAGGACATATTGTTTTCTTTATTTTATTTATTGACATTATAATACATTTTAGGTAGGTATTTAAGTTGCCAGTCGTTAGAAAGTGCTCTAGTTTTTTAGTAGGAGGATTATGGCCTATTCGATGATGAATTTCAATTAAGATTTGGGTTTTGCCGTTTCCTCACCTTTGGGGATTCTCCTCCTTTTAGGCTTCCTTCTTGCTACTTCATCCCTGTCCCTTTGCCTCCATCCCTTTGAGGAATTCATTCGTCTAAATTCCCATCTCTCTAACTCACTGCTACCCCTTTATTGGATTCTCCAAAGCCTTGGTTGGAGCACCTTCTTCCGATTGAGTTTAAGGGAGTGAACAAGTTGCTGATATAAGTTGAACACGAAATACATGAGAATGTTAAGCAAGAAGTCTGACAAATTTTGGACGTGTAAATTAATGATTGATATTAGATTAATGATTGCAGTTATAGTTTTTTGATATAAGATAATAAAAAATATACTTAAGTGTATAATAATTGATAGAAAATGCACACATTAGGCGGGTAAATAAATTTTGTCCGGGATTATTAGAAACTAGGAGTTGAACTAACATGATATGAATAGAAATTGTTTAAAGTCATCTTATAAAGAATATGTTTAATATCCTAAACACCACTTAATAAGGACAAATAGAGGATGAGGATTCATATAACTTATTATAAATACTCGGATAGGACTAACGATGATGTTTGGTGTGGTATTACCATCATGCTAATAATTTCTACCTAGACTTCTTAGAAGTTTCATGAAGCCGTTGCGGGCAATGTGTTAACAACTTTATAACTTATAGATTTAGAATCAATTGAAGGAAAGAGAAGGTACCGGATATTTTAGTTGGGTGAATTAGGAAATGCATTTTACATCCACTCCCCAATATTGTCATTGAAAACCTTCAACACTTTCTCTAAGCCATACACATTATAGTTCTTTATTCCAAAAGTGCAAGTTTTGATAAAATTATAAATACATGATGATTTGCTTCATTATTATTAGGAGGCAGTGGTTTTGCTTTCTGTTAAAATTTAGAATTAATTTGAATTTTCTTATGAAATATTTACCTTTTAATCATGCTCATCCATTGTCTCCAATTTTCTTATGCGGTTAATGGCACCATCTTAGGAAATATAAGCTGTTTCTCATCATTCCTCTTCATTTGATATGCGCCATCTGCATAAAGTGTTGGTCACTGAACCTTACATAATTGTTTGATTTCCCAGTGTTTCTCCTGCTTTGTGATTTTATCTTTTTTTTTCTTATGCTGATATTTCATTTCTTTTATTTGTTAAATATTCTATTTCCAGATCTGTATACATAGTTTACACTATGCTTGGGGATATCTGCATCTATGTAGTGGGCAAAGATGAGTATGATGAGCTTGCTTGTAAGTAATTCTTAATTCAATCTTGTTGGAGTGCTAAAGCTCATTTGGTTTCTTGTAGCTTCAGAATATGTTTTAGAAAATGCTTTCATCTTCTTCAGGCATTTTAATGGCTCATTGGCTGTCAGTAGGTAGAAAACTTATCTTCAAAAATGTTCTAGTGCTTGTAGCGTTGTGAAATTTAAATCATTTTATTTGAAGGAGTGAAGATGTTTGTAATGTTTAAAATAAATATTTGATATCTAAATGCATCCAATTTGTAATGACAAAATCTGATAAATTTTCAACTTAAAAAATATTTTTTAACTTCAAGTGGGCCCATCCGTGATTATAAACTCATGATATTTGAGGTTTCTTTAATGGGTTTGTAGGTTTTAAAATCAACATTAATTTTCTGATTGTAACTGTTTTTATTGAAACATAACAATATTTTATGGTGAGGTGCTTTCTTATTATATCTATTTTTATAGAAAATTAACAAGAATGGAAGTTGTTAGAAAGCTCTTTAGTAGATTTTTGAATCATGTGCTTGGCTTGTATGCTTTGCATATTGGCTTCTGTTTTAGTCGTAAGTTCTATAGGAATTTCCTCTTATTTAACATGATATCCGAGGAAGTTCTCATCATGCTCTTTTTACCTCCCATCCCAATTCAATAACTGAGCCGCCTTTCGTCTAGGGTCCTTCCTCATGATCATTCATTCTCTTGCTTCCGTAGCCCTATCCGCGTGCTTCCCGATCTCCTACTCCCTCTACTCAATGTTATTGTGTGTGCGCTCAGTTATGCTTTGCTACTCTAACTCACTTCCACAACCCGACCTGCTCTCATAAGTACATTTAAACACACTAGTTTGTTGCANTCTAGGTTCCCTCCTCATGATCATTCATTCTCTTGCTTCCGTAGCCCTATCCGCAGTGCTTCCCGATCTCCTACTCCCTCTACTCAATGTTATTGTGTGTGCGCTCAATTATGTTTTGCTACTCTAACTCACTTCCACAACCCGACCTGCTCTCATAAGTACATTTAAACACACTAGTTTGTTGCATCGGCTGCCATTGATAATACACTAAACCTTGCTTACTCCAATGTGTCTAACTTTTGCAATTGAACATGTTTTTGGTCACTCGCCCTCTCACATCACATATCCCACTTGTAGTGCACCCTCTTTGCTGCCTATGTCTTGACTATCTTATTTCGGAGAAAGTGAAGTTATTTTTTTAATAGTCACCGTGGATTTGAATGGCCTATTCAAATCTGAGGGTCCTCTAATTTAGTACCATTATAGCTTGTTATTTTGCACTGTGTTATTTTGCACGGATGTGAGCATATATTTTTACATGGAACCACCATCACCAGCGTTTGCCTCCACAAAAGAATTAATCTTAGGAATGTGAGTGCCAAGTTTAGTCCTGAACTTTTCATTAATATCATCATGTCTCGTTCTCTTTTCTTCAAGTGTCATGGCTTCTGCTCCTCTTGCTTGTTGCGAGAATTTCATTTATTTATCTATTTTCTCAATACAAATTTACATATGGCTTCATTTTGTGGTGCCACTAATTTCAATTCTATTAGTCTCATGATGATTGTGGTCAATTGCTTCAATAAACTCTGCCATCTGTCCAAGCACCTTGCGGTCTTTTCTTATGATATTGTTGCGATGGTCTCTTTATAGGATTCCTTGGACCTTACATTTTTTGGTTTACTACAGTATAACATGTAATTAAAAATTGTTCTCAACCTTTTAACTCTCTCTTACTTGTTATTGATGCCAAGGATACTCTACCAATCTCAGAAAAAGAATGTCTTTCCTCTTAATTTTATAATGTATTTCTTGTTCCATAAATGTGTTGTCAGCCTTTTATTTATACAATATCCGAACAAAACTCAAAAGCACTCCATCACTTTTTCTCTACCCATTATGTCCTTCAAGATCTCAACATGAGGAAAAAAAATGGAGATGTTCGAATTAACAATATTCATTATCTCTATGTTATTGATTCCACTACCTTGCTTGCAATTTCCTTGTATAAATGGAACTATAGATTTGATCAACCACCTCACCATCTTCGGAGTTTCTCTTATCATATTTTGTTCCAAATTTAGATGTCATGCCTATGAATTTGGCAAACATCATATTGTCCCTTTTTTGAGTTTACTTGTTAAATTTCAATTTGAGGTCTTACTTGTATTCAAAGTATCTTATCAAAATTTTGAAATATCGTTTTTTGTCCAAATAACAAAAATATTTATATCGATTACGTGCTTGGATTCATGTAATCAGTTTTTCATTTTCTTGTGTCGAGATTGGCTTGCATAAATCATCATTTTCATATAAATGTATATCTCATTAAAATGGTATTATTATACATAAGCGCAGCCATTGCTGGCACCTTAATGTTTACATTCATGTTCTTCGCCAATTTTTAAGGAATGCCATTTTTACTACATGCCACATAATCAATAATGTGTTATTATGGTTCTCAACAACATCTCTTTCTTCTTTTTTAGTCATCCTGATAAATATTTTCACTAAACTCCTCGTATTTCTGGTTGTATGTGTTTTGCCCATCCCCTTTACACAGGTTGTGACAAAGCATATTCTTCTGCTATTTGACGTTTTTTTTTGGTTATTTTTTAAATCCTTTCATTGGTAAGTGTATGCCTTTGTTAATGTTAACTTTCATAAGACAGCCCCTTAACTCCCACCTTATTCTCAAAACTTGATCTTTGGCTGTACCTCTACGTCTTTTTGGCCCATTACTCGCATCTTTTCTTATAGTTTTATACTATTCGACCTCGGCCATGTCCTTTTATAGCTCCTTTCATCACCTTGGCTACGTTGGAACATTTCATCACTACGAAGCCATTAGATCTATATTTTCGTTTATGCCCTTTTGATCATCTCTATTCTTCTTTTGCTGATTTGACATACCAAGAAGCCATGCTTGACCTCATTTTGAAGCAGATCATGGAAATTGGGAAGAATACTCTTCTTGATCATCAAACATTGGCATTGGTTACATCTCTCGTTAGGGTTGAAATTTGTTTCTTGTGGATGAGTATTCACTTTTAAGACTCATCCATATGACTCTAGCTATTGCGGCAAAGCTTGCTTAGCAAGAAATGATATATTCAAATTCATAATATTGACTATTTTTAGGACTTTTTGGTCAATTTTTGACTGAATTTCGTTTGTATCTATTGCCATTAATTAAGTGATTTATTTATTGCATAAATGAATGTTAGTGATGTCTTTCTCTGTAGATCTTATTGAAATAATGTATATAGAGCAATCCCATGGGTATTTTTCTCAGGGGGATAATAAACTTTACAAGCGTTGAAAATCTAATTATGGATTCAAACAAATTTCGTTTGCTTTGTTCTGCAAATTTTAAAAAATTCTTATTGCCTTTGAACTACGAGTAATACAATTGATGGTTGTATGTTTTGATGGCACCCTCCTCGTTGGAAGTGATGTATCAAGCATTATTGAAATAAAACAATATATGTAGAAAATATTTATAAAAAACATGTGTGGTTCCGAAACACTATCCTGACATTGAGTT
>JXCR01134412.1:117163-127190 GCA_002079205.1 Phalaenopsis hybrid cultivar
GGGGGTGGGGGGGGGGGGGGGGGGGGGGGGGGGGGGGGGGGGGGGGGGGGGGGGGGGGGGGGGAGCAAGTGGGGTCCACTATGGCCTTAATCACATACTCAAGGAGGATGAATCAAAGAGTTGGAGGAAAAGTTTGGTAAAGAAAGTTTTCAAATGTTGTGGGATGCTTCTATTTAGGGGAGAAACTTAAGGATTTTTTTTATGCATGTTTTTATTTAGCTTCTGCTTTCTTTCTTCTTGTAGTGTTCCTAGCAACATCTAGGGTGTGAGAGAGCGATCTATCTCTCCAAAAGTAAATTATCTTTGTATCTTGCTTATTTTTGTTTTAATTTTTGTAAGAGCAACCATTGTTTGCATTTTTTCCACCTATCTATTATTGTTTCGTCGTGTTTTGTTCGTTGATTTTGGTTTCGAAGCGTATCAAATTGGTATCAGAGCGTAGAACTTGTTGGGATGGCAGCAAAGAAAGTGAATGTGCTAGAGGGAGATGTAAGGCAAATCGGATTGAAAATGGAAGAGAGCTTCACCACTATGGAGGACGGGTTTTCTTTCATTGAAAGTCGAATGGAGAATGGATTTGAGAGCTAAGAGAAATGCAAAATATCATGAGAAAAATCATGGAGATGTAATCCAAGGCCGTGTTAATCGCTCCAATTACAAGCCCTAACCAAGTGTTGATTAGGGATTTTTTGGCCAGGTCAATAGAGAAGGAGATCGAGCGAAAAGACAATGAAGAAGACATTATCTACCTACAAGAGCGTCCCCCTAGGACTCTAACAGGAGGGGAGTGGAGACTTCTAATAGAGGGGGCATGGGTCGAAAATTGGAGGGATGGTTTGAGGGGCATGGAAGAGCACGATGGAGGAAGGAGGGATTTAGGAGTTGGGTATGCCTATGACCGAAAGAGGGAGTTCCACCCTAGATACATGGGGGAAAATACCGGAGAAAGAGAAGGTTGGGGTGGAGATGCAATGGTCAGAAAATTGAAGATGTCAATCTTTAAAAGGGATGATGCACATAGGTGGGTGTATCAGGTGGAGTGGTACATTACAATCAATGGGTTAACTAAGAAGAGAAGCTCATGACAGCGAGATTATGCTTGGAGGGGAAGACTTTAGCGTGATTTCAATAAATGGAAGCAAGGTATCTGATGCACTCATGGGAGGAGTGTAAGGATTGCTTGTTGGAGTGTTTCTGAGTCATTCGTGAAGGAGACCTGACTGAGCAATTCAATGCTCTGACTTGGGAGGGAACTGGTACAAAATATCGGAAGAATTTCGAGCTCTTGTCAGGGAAGTTGAGGGGTATTTTTGTAGCAGGGCTGGAAGGGAACTTCTTGAAAGGACTAAAGACCGACATTCAAGCAGTCATCCGACCTTTGAGACCGAGGGGATTGAGGGGAATGATGAACTCTCCCAGATGATGGAGGATAAGAAACATGTGAGGAAGACCAGCGAAGACGGAAACACCAAAGGATTCTACGTGAGCACTTTGACAGCCAAGACACCGAAGAACCAGATGATGTCATTTCAGGAAAACGCTTCACAGATGCAGAAGCGTAGGATAAAAGAGCAAAATGAATGTGTTACAGTTGTGACAAGAAATATGCCCTAGGACACCGCTGAAATGAGGACGCCCTTTAGATTCTTTTAGTTTATGAGGAGGATATAGAGAGTGAGGAATCAAATGAGGAGGCAATGGAGGAGGAGCATCCGTATTTGGATGACAGAGGTGTCCCTTAATTTGGTGGTGGGATTTACTCCAAATCACACCATGGATCGGGAAACAACTGATTGTGGTGTTGATGGATAGCGGAGACTCACATAACTTCTCAAATCAGGTTGTTGAGAAGTTAGAGTTGGAACTCGTGACTATAGGAACTTCAGTGTCATGATGGGGACAGGGAAGGTGGAGAAAAGTCAGAGAATTTTCAAGGGATTGGTTATGACACTACATGACCTACAAATAGTGGAAGACTTCCTTCCCTTAGATTTAGGCAGTACATATGTGATTTTGGGGATGAAGTGGTTTTTGAAGTCCCCGACGATGGAGTTTCAGGTAGAGGGCAGGAAGGTGATGCTGAGAGGAGATGCTAGTTTATGAAAATCTATGGTGTCGCTCAAAACCCCGGTCAAGTCGAGACGAGGAACAGGACTGGGCTATTTGATGAAGTTGCAGAGTATTGAGACGATTTGAGATTCAGAGTTGGCAGAGTTTCCCAAAGGGGTCCAGCCGCTCCTACAGCAGTTTACGGATGTCTTCCAATGGCCAAGCGAGTTACCTCCTCCAAGGGAGGATGAACACACCGTTACCTTAATGTTTCCCCCATCAGCATAAAACCATACAAGTACCCCCAAATTCAGAAGGAAGAAATAGAGAAGTTGATCCGAGAGATGCTCAAGGCGAGGATTATTAGGTTTAGTTTGAGCTCTTTTTCCAGTTTCGTCTTGTTGGTGAAGAAAAAAGATTGTAGTTGGAGATTATGCATGGACTACTGAGTTTTGAACAAGGAGACGATGTTGGACAAGTTTCATATTCCTGTGATTGATGGGTTACTGGATGAGTTTTATGGGGCGGTTATTTTCTCAGAAATTAATCTTAAATCGGGTTACCAGCAGATCAGGATGCATCTCACGAATGTGCACAAGACAACATTCAGGACACATGAAAGACATTTTGTGTTCTTATTGATGTCATTTGGCCTCACCAACGCCCCAATAACATTTCAGTCTCTCATGAGTAGGGTTTTTCAACCTTAACTTCGGAAATTTAACCTGGTTTTTTATATGACATTATGGTCTTCAACTGTACAGAAACAAAGCATGTGAGACACATAAGGACAGTCTTTATGACGTTAAGGGAGCACCATGTCATGGACTAACTTTCCTAGGGCGTGACAACCAGCTGAATGCTAACTTGGAGAAATGTTCTTTTGCACAGTTGTCGGTGGAGTACCTAGGACATATGGTGAATGGAATATGGTAGTAGTGGATCATTCCAAGATCGAGACTATGGTTGATTGGCTCTTATTAAGGAATTTGAAGGAGTTGAGATGATTCTTGGGTCTCGTTGGCTATTACTAGAAGTTCGTGGAGGATATGACACGATAGCATGACCACTAGCGTGCAGTTGAAAAAAGACAATTTCAAACTGGGGGATGCAACAAAACATACATTTGAATATCTTAAGATGGTCATGACTAGTGTCCATATATTAGCACTTTCATATTTCAGTAAATCATTTGTGGTGGAGAAGGATGTGTCAGGGTACAGATTGGGAGCAGTGCTCATACAAGATTGACACTTTCATATTTCAGTAAACCATTTGTGGTGGAGAAGGATGCATCAGGGTACAGATTGGAAGCAGTGCTCATGCAGGATTGGCAATCAATTACTTAGTTCAGCCAAGTTTTTAAGGTCGGAGCAAGGCTAAAGTCAGTATATGAACAGGAATTGATAGCGATTATCCTGGTCATTCATAAGTGGTTGCCTGACCTGTTGGGAATACATTTTCAGATCATAGGAGTTTAAAGTATCCTCCGGAGCACCGAATGGTGACTGAGGAGCATTAAAAATGGTTATCCAAGCTACTGGGGTATGATTTTGAGATTCAGTATCAGCTAGGATTGGAGAACAAGGCAACTGACACATTGTTGAGAAAGGTGGAGGAATCCCAATTGGCGGCCCTATCAGCACCCTTGGTTCTAGATTGGGAAGCTTTGAGACAAAAGAGCGAAAAGGATGAGGAGCTGAAGAAGATTAGAGTTGAGTTACTACAAGATCAGAACAACGATCTAGAATATCATTGAGGGGAGCAAATGGGGAACAATAGGGCCCTAATCACATACTCAAGGAGGAGGAATTAAGGGACTTTGGAGGGAGCAAATGGGGAACAATAGGGCCCTAATCACATACTCAAGGAGGAGGAATTAAGGGACTTTGGAGGGAAAGTTTTCTAATGTTGTGGGAGGATTCTATCATGGGAGAAACCTAGATTTTACTTTCTTTAAGCATGTTTTTGTTTGATTATTGTTTTCTTTCGTCTTGTAGTATTCCAAGCGAAGTCTAGGGTGTGGAAGAGACGATCTACCTCTCAAAAATTAGATCATCCTTGTATCTTGCTTGTTTTCCTTTGATTTTCGTAAGTGCAGCCATTGTTTGCATTTTTTCCACATGTCTAGTACCGTTTCGTCGTGGATTGTTCGCTGATTTTGGTTTCTAGGCATATCAATAATCATTGGTATAATCCTATTGATTCTTGAATGAAATGTCTTCATTAATTAAAGATCCTTATCGATGTCTTGTTTGAAAAGTCATCTATCTGTCGGTTCATCTAATATATCTTTTATTGTTGGTGTGATTGGTCAATATATGCAAAACTCTTAAGAAAATTCACTTGGAGACGAAGCAATTTGAGATTTATTAAAGCAATTCTAGAAAATAAAGTATGGTCTATCTCAAACATAATAATTTGAGATTTGAGAACTTTTGATTTTGAGTAGGCGTAATCTATTTAAAGATATTGTGTTCTTGTAGATGAAAATCTAATTTCTTGAGAAGCAGCATATAGCGTAACTGGAATGACTGTTTAATCTTAACATTGAGCCATGGGTCTTATGTAGATCAAAGTTCTTGTAGAATATTTTGACTTTCCTAATATTGAGCCTTTGCATAGTCTAATATTCCGTAAAAGAATGAAATACATTGGAGTAGATTATCACTTCATCATAGACGGGCTTTTGTCAAACTTGATCATCATTCCTTACATATCAAGTGAAGAATAATTGACTAATATCTTTAGGGGCATTTACATGCATACCACACATTTTTTTTATGTATTTATATATCTAACACCTAAATTTAATACTTGCATTGTGCTCAAATCTTTATATTGCATCAAAAATATCACTATCATATTCTTATTAAAAATGAAAAACACCTTTTCATGCATACACCGAATTGGTAGAAATGTAAATATTAGATATATAATTACATAGGATGTGTCGTTTGTATGTAACACCAGAGGGTTTTGTCACACATATGCATTCTCTTACTCCAAGACATCTAAACGAAAGATTAATCTAACAAGTTCTATCATTTTTTCAAACTTTATTTTCCAATTGGGATTTTTACATAAGTAGCACTCCAAATATAGCTACGCACCTGTTTCACACGAAACTTGAATTTTACATATTCCACCCCTCGCTACCACACGATCCTCTGTTCCAAGCAATCATTACAACGACGAGTAATCTGGCCGTTGTTGGTCTCCTGGCATCTTCTTCCGCGCTTCATTCTCTTAATTCTTCATTGCTGCCGGTCATGACTTTCTCTGGCGAAGTNTCAATCATTACAACGACGAGTAATCTGGCCGTTGTTGGTCGCCTGGCATCTTCTTCCGCGCTTCATTCTCTTAATTCTTCATTGCTGCCGGTCATGACTTTCTCTGGCGAAGTTCTCCCAATTGTTATCTTCCATCATTCTCTCTCTCTCTCTCTTCGAAATACTCTATCCTCTTTTCTTCTACAAACCCATCATATAGAAGCTGGTGGTGGCTGAATCCGCCAACAAATATGTTGAGAGAGTCGTTGGCTGAAATTAAGAATGGATTTTGCTGCTTTCTCACTCNGATAGAAGCTGGTGGTGGCTGAATCCGCCAACAAATATGTTGAAAGAGTCGTTGGCTGAAATTAAGAATGGATTTTGCTGCTTTCTCACTCTGGCATTAACCTGATAATTATAAAAGTTTATATTTCTTATTCTTTTGAATAACTTGGAAGGAAGTTCACAGAAAATTGTATGCCATGGAGAACAATGGCAACCAAATTACTCGTCGTCACCATGCCTTCGCTGCTCGGATTGCTCGAATGAGGCGGAGAAAGGAGAAGGGGGAGAAGAAGTTGACGGATGCCCATTAGCTCCATTTATACACTTTGGAATCGAGGATGGTGATTTCGGGGAAACTAGGGGACAGTGGTGAGGGAATCGGCGAAAATGGTGTACCAACGGTGGTGGTGGGAAAGGTACGAGTGCGCGTTAAGTAGGGTGTAGGCCATGTAGTGGCCGAAGAAGGTGGCCAATGTGTGGAAGACGATGCCATGGATACCAACGGTGGCCAGATCACTTGTCATTGCCATGGCTTCGCCGCTCGGATTGCTTGGGACGGAGAAGCATCCGGTAGGGAATGGGGAGAAAGTTGATGGAGGCTAGACTGGCGCCCGAAATATATAAAATTTAAGTTTCATGTGTGTGCAGCATATAAATAACAATGTTGGCAGTGCTATGTCTGTAAAAAATCCCCTTTCTAATTCCAAGCAATCAAACATACCCTAAGATGTGTTCCATAGAACTAATTTCAGCTTATTTCTATTCTTTCAAGTGGCGGAAGTCATCTTTGCAATAACTTCCTGCACCAAAGATGCATGCGGGAAACCTCCAACCGAGCGGCTCTTCCTCGACAAATATGGGAAGATATGCCTATCCCTTGATGAGATTGTTTGGCAGGTAGAATTTATTTTAATTTATATAATCAATTTATTAAATTTTAGGGCATTTACATACATACCACACAACTATTATGTATTTACGTTTCCAACATCAAAACTTTCATATTTACATGCACAACACTCAAATCATTGACATGCATCAAAAATATCACTATTATATGTCATCATGCATAACTTTCTGACATAAACCATTGGTAAATGTAAATATGAAAGTTTAAGTATTAGATAGATAAATATATAAGAATTGTGGGGATATTTTTGTAAATTTCTCTTAAAGTTAACTTTATATCAATCTTAAATGAAATATAATACAATATTGTAAATTTCTTACATTATCTCATCTGTAAACTGATGCTTTTGTTTCAAAATGATGAAGGGTATGTTGGAAAATACAGAGAAGGAGAGAATCAAACGATTGATAAGGATGAAACCTCCTACTGATGTGTGACTACTGGCCTGGCTTCAAGTTCTTTTATATTTCTGCAAAATTTTTACAGGTTCGTGTATGATTAGATCTTTGTGTATCTGTAAGACCCATAAAATACAAATTTAGTATTTGATAATTATGAAGGAAAAAAAAATCTCAATTCCTTGCGTTGGCTGCTTCGAACCGGAACATGAACACTTTTTTAGTTTTGAGTGGGGTCTGACCCAAAGTTGTTTGACCCGAACCTGACATGAATGATAAACATGTCTGAAAGTTTAACTCGAACTCGACCCATTCTCAACCCGCTAACCTGAACCTGACTCGTATAACCTGTTTCATATAAGGGATGAGAGTTATTCGGGTCAAAATTGAGCCAAAATGGGGTCGAATTTGAGTCATTATTTGGTTAAATGTTAATTTCAAGCAGGCGGGTCAAATTCTTAAATTTCAATTTGATGACCATTTTCTAGTCATTTTCGTTAGTAGATCAATTCGGACCGGACCCAAACAATTATGTGTTAAGAATCCTAATCATAACCCAACCCAAAAATTATTTTAGTCAACCCGAAATTAGATTTTTTGAGTTGAGTTGATTTATCGGGTTAATTTTTTACGTCTCTAGTTTTAAATTATTACTTGAAGTTATTGTTTGTTTTTCTAATGGATTTTTAGGTACTATTGAGATGANTTTGGATTTTTTTGAGTTGAAGTTATTGTTTGTTTTTCTAATGGATTTTTAGGTACTATTGAGATGATAATAGAGCATTTACCCTAATCATTAAAGATAGGTGCATTTATGTACATTCCACCCAATTTTTATGTATGAATATATGTAACACCTAAACTTTATTTTATTTATTTATTTATATAACACGAATCTTTCATATCATATAAGCAGAAGTCTTACACCCACGTCACCCCAAATTCACATGAGTGGTGACTTGGCCTTCACCTGGAAAAAAAATTACGTCTGCACATCTGGATGGCTAATAGCCGGACGTCGTGTTACCCAGCGCTGTTGTGTATGGCGATGTGGCGCCCGGCAGTTAACATAAACTGTTTTTAATTCTAGTACTATTACTTGTTTACATAATGTTTGGGGCCTTTTTTCTCATTTTTCAATGGATGGGTATACATATTATGTTACTTTCATTGATGATCATCAACGTTTTTGTTGTAGTCCCATGAAACAAAAATCTAATGATACATATCATTTTATACATTTACATAAATATATGCATACCCACCATAATAAAAATGTCAATTAACAAATTTAACAATATGCAAACATAAAGTAATTAACGTGATTAAATGAAAACATAATGAAAGTAATTATCAATCTTACAATTAGTTTGGTTTGGATAAGCAGCTGTCTCATCAGTCCAAATCACTCGACCCAACTCCACTCACAGCAGAAGAAGAGAGAGGGTTTCAATCCCTCATACAATTCTGTAGCTCCTCATGGGCTTGAATGTCAAAAATTAGTTTTAGAATTGATATCTCACCAATAAATTTTTATCATTCCGTATAAATCTTTAGATGATATTATAAGAAATATTCAAATCTTGATAAAAGTTCATCTAGAGCTCTGATTTCAACAAACTTACAGTCAAATTGATCGGCTTGATTAGACGGACTTAATGATATGAAAACTAGCCCAATCCAATTCAAATCAAGCTCAGATCAAGTCATTAAACCACAGTTAGAAAATTTATAAATACATTTCAAAAGTCAAACGACTGTCAAATATGACAAATTTACACTTAAATTGAGCAGCTCAACAATACGAATCTAACGAGCCCAAGAACACTTATTTCTGACATCATTAAGGCACTCAAATGTCCATCAAGCACCATCCGATCAAGGGAAGATCTCTGAACCGTCCGATCAAAATGGTTCATGTTCCTGCATCAATGACACTCATAACATTACAAATGGAGTTTCACCCCTCACATGGGGGAGGAGGGCTTAAGAGAGAATTTGAGACTTTGATAAGGAGCTCAAGTCCAACATCATTCATGCTATTGTCGATCAGTGTAACCTTTGTCGACCACCACCGGCAACCGTCGACCGCCGCCAATCACCGTTGACCTCCGTCGACCACCGTCGACTGTCATTGGTTGTCATCGATTACCTGTCNCACCGTCGACTGTCATTGGTTGTCATCGATTACCGTCAATTATCACTGACCTCCATCGACCATTGCTGACTCGACGTCGCCAGTTGACGTTGTAACTTGGAAAGCAAGTAACCATTTCTCACCTGTGGGAAAATGTAGTATCTTTAATCATCAACTTATAGTGGATTTTTACAACTGAGCCAGACCCTGTGACTTTTCCCATTTATGAGTTTTCCACGTAAAAACTTATGGAGTCATCACAACTTGTTTTCTCTTTCATCTGTGTATGCTAAACTTTCGTACAACGCTAAGACGATAGTTCGTTACTCTACCGCAACGAATTTCTACCACTCATCAAGAATTTAGATTATTTTCGTCCTTAATTTAATATGTTATATTTTTTGTTAATAGTTATATATATATATATATATATATATATATATATATATATATATATATATATATATATATATATANCCTTATGAGGTGATGACACACATCGGGGCAGTGACCTACCGTTTGAAGTTACCACCATTGTCCGCACTACACTCGATCTTCCATGCATCACAGTTGAGACGTGACTATGACGGAGGACTTGAAAGTGACTTTGGAGGGAAAGTTTTCCTCACTAAGCAATTTGAGATTTATCAAAGCAATTCTAGAAAATAAAATATGGTCTATCTTAAACATAATAATTTGAGATTCGAAAACTTTTGATTTCGAGTAGGCGTAATCTATTTAAAGATATTGTGTTTTTGTAGATGAAAATCTAATTTCTTGAGAAGCAGCATATAGCGTAACTGGAATGACTGTTTAATCTTAACATTGAGCCATGGGTCTTATGTAGATCAAAATTCTTGTAGAATATTTTGACTTTCCTAATATTGAGCCTTTGCATAGTCTAATATTCCGTAAAAGAATGAAATACATTGGAGTAGATTATCACTTCATCATAGACGGGCTTTTGTCAAACTTG
>JXCR01134412.1:150953-175418 GCA_002079205.1 Phalaenopsis hybrid cultivar
TGTTGTATAGATCACCCATAATATGTGCTAGGTATATCATAATGCGAATAATATTCATTTTTTTGCCATAAGGGTAAAATTTTCTTGATAATCAATCTCATATGATTGAATATATCTTTCTACCATCAATCTTTTTTTTACCTTTCTAAGCTCTCATATGTATTGTATTTCAATGTGAAAATCCAACTTTCTTCTTTCGTTTTGATAATTTAGTGAT
The DNA here is from genome assembly GCA_002079205.1 of Phalaenopsis hybrid cultivar. Classification (NCBI taxonomy): domain Eukaryota; kingdom Viridiplantae; phylum Streptophyta; class Magnoliopsida; order Asparagales; family Orchidaceae; genus Phalaenopsis; species Phalaenopsis hybrid cultivar. Next base: position 151,171 of record JXCR01134412.1, read on the forward strand.
CTCCCATGTATGATTTTTTTTCTAATGCATACATCTCTTCTCTCATGGTTTCTTTTCAATTGTAATTTACAAGTGCCACAAAAAGAATTTGTGGAATGAAAATATGATCACTGTTGTGTTTGCTTTTGCTCGAACTAGAGAATAAGGTTAAGTGAAAAACCCTTACATTAAAGAATAAGAATAAGGTTGGAAGGAACACCCTAACACTGTTTTGGTATCATGTAAACAGAAAAATAATGGAAAATTTTATCAAAAATCTCATTAACGTCTTTTTACAAGAGAGGATGATATCGTTTTAGGGCTCCTAAAAAGTATATTGGCACACAAGAAAGGGGTAGGTAAGCAGGAGGGATGTATGTCGGTTGAAATCTAGCATTAACGGCAGGATGACAACAAATCAGAAGAGGAAAACGACTATTTTCTGTTGTTAAACAACAATAGGCAGTAATTTGGATAATGAAGAGGGACTTCGAATGTCTGGGAGAGAATGCTTTGATCTTATCAGATTACAATCACACCAACTAAAATAATTCCAAAGATACAACACTCAGAGAGAGAAAACCTAGAGAAAATATCTACAAACAGTATAACAATAGCCAAAAGTTCTCAGAATAGAAAATTATAGTATATATATAGTCTCACCAAATCATAAGAAAACAAATAGGAAATAAGCTAGATAAGGCAACAACAACTGCTCAATTAAAGAATTTTCTATTTCAGCCTGAAAAGGGGCGGAATACTGCCCTTTGCCCTTACAGGATTGTGGAAATTCCATGCAAAGCTCTATATCGAGATGATATTCAATCTCGGTTNGAAATTTATGTTGGTTGGGCATTTATATACATACCACCAAATTCCTATATATTTACATATATATAACTCCAAAACTTTTCTTTTTTGCATTTATACCATCCAATAATTTCATATCACATACTTTCGAAATATGAAATGCGCCATTCCATGCATGGTAAAGCAGCACATTTGTAAAAATTGAAGTTTTGGTGTTACATACGTCAATACATGGGAATTGAGTGATATGTATGTAAATCTTGCTGGAGTAAAATAAAGAATACTTTGGTCAACGTTGATAGCTTTATCTCCTGCAATTTTTGTTTTTAGCTAATTTTCAAGCTTAAGAAAGTAATGCTGAACGCATATAGAGCTGCTCACTTGCACATGCACGCATTAGTACAAAGTTTCTTCCAGGAAGTGTTTGTTTAAAATTCTTTTATGATTCTTATCGGTCTACCTTATTTTGCAAATTTTTTGTTGTAGCTGCTTTAGGAAGACATCGTGCCTTATTTTAGTAAAATCTTATGTGCTTAAATATCTAATAAGAAACACCTATACATTGAAATCATGTGTGCGACTTCCCAAGTATCTTATTTCATGATTGTATTGCGCGGTTAGGCCACTGAATGCTGCAATTCTGATCGTGAGGTTCAATCACGAGGACATGTACGCTGCTATCCCGTTGATGCTTCCCAGGATCACAACCACATCACTGCATTCAGTCATAAAGGAGTTCGGCCATGAAGGCCTGTATGTTGTTATCCCTTGCATTCTTCGTAGTTTGCTCCAATCGTGATTGTATTGCGCGGTTAGGTCACTGAATGCTGCAATCCTGATCGTGAGGTTCAATCACGAGGACATGTACGCTGCTATACCGTGATGCTTCGCGGGATCACAACCTAATCACTGCATTCAGTCATAAAGGAGTTCGGCCATGAAGGCCTGTATGTTGTTAGCCCTTGCATTCTTCGTAGTTTGCTCCAATCGCGACGTCTCGATTTAGCGAGGTTGCAGACAAATTCGTTCCTGACTTCCCAACTAGCTCTTATTACAATAGTATTGCAAGGTATGAGATCCCATTGACGATTTTCTAGTACGTCGTGATCCTGTTGTCTCTCAGCTATCAGTTGTGTCATGCTATATCGCAAAGGTGTCATGATCTTTCGTTGGCATCCTGGGAGTGATTAGATCCTGTCATCTTTTCTTTGGGAGTCATGATTGTAATTGTGAGGCTAGGTCTTGAAGGACGCTAACCCCGTCGGTGGCTTCCCACGTCTAGCTCTAATCATACAATGCTGCGAGTTTGGTCCGAAGATGACACATGCATTCCACGATTCCATATTTGCTTCCCAACTAGCTTGAAACGTGAGTATAGCAAGGGTTGAAACAATGAACCGACAATTTCGGCACGATCAAAAACTTTGCTGCGTCCGAATGCTGAGATACCATTTGATATGAATGGAATTGATTTTTGCCCTAGAAATTAGGGCAAACACAATACTTTATTCCCCCAACACCAAATTAAAGCGATTCGACGTCAAATAACTCACATGTGTACATAAATGATGAGCACCTTCAATTCAAGAGGGAGGCGATCTTTTTCAAATCCTACAAATTTTAGAGGTAGGAAATCTCTTCCAAAACCTAAACATAAAACTCGAGACAACAATCTCGTGCATAACCCTAACCCTAAACATATTAGTTAGCCATATTTATGATAAATAATAATTAATAACAAAAGACCAAATTGCCTTTAGGCACACAAAGGGTTGTATTTCACTTGGATACTGTGATAACAAACTATCTCACCAGCAATTATCAAACTTTTTTAAAATAAGTATTTTTGTGCAAGGACGACATGATAGAAACCTAAATGATGGCAACGGAAATAACTCCAACAACCCAAACAAATCCATCTACCGAAACAACTCATAATAATGAGCGACGAAAGTAAAGTTAAACTCCGACAACTGAAATAACTCAGAGCAATATTCGAAATAGCTTACCTTAGTCAAGGGGTGCTGCATGCCAGACCTCAACGAAGACAAAAGGAGAACATAAAAGAAAACAACCTCGGAACTGAGACGAGAAGAAGAAATCCTAGGGCTCAAAGGGCAAAAGGAGTTTAGACCTCGTTCGAAACCGTGAGATGCGCTAATAGGGTGGAGGTTGCAAAATGTTGATCAATAGATCCATGTTTCCTGAAAATGCCAAAAAACGAGTGCCCTAAACACTCATAATGGTGTGGTTCTAACCACACCGCAGCTTCCAAACTGCGTCAAATGAGGACTAAATCTTTTATATCACATAAAAAATATTACTATGACTTTTAAAAAATGATACCGATCTTTTAAAACATGGGTAAAGTTGTATAAATGTAAAACTCAAAGTTTTGTTGTTAGATATGTATAGACATGGGAATTGTGTGATATGTATGTAAATCATCCTTTTAGATTGTGACTATCATTTGTATGGTTTGTGCACTAATTGATTCGGAGATGCTCTATATTATTAAAACTCCATTGTAAAAAAAATTCATGCAATGCTGTGCACCTGTACCAACTCAGACATTTGTACAAAGTGTAGATTTAAAATTCTTGTATGCTTATCAGCGAGCTACTTTACATTTCGATTATTCTTTTATGTAGCTGCTTCTGAAGACTGATATATTTTAGTTTTTCTGCTCTTACATACATACCACACAATTCTTGTATATTGACATAACTGTCACCTAAACTTTCATATTTACAACATAACCCTCAAATGTTTGACATCAAATCAGAAGACACCACTATGATTAACTTTTTAAAAGTGAAATGCGCATTTTGATTCATAGGTTCTTGATACCGAGGTGTTATAAATGTAAATATCAAACTTTAGGTGTTAGATATATAAATGCATTAAGGATTGTGTGGTATGTATGTAAATTTCCCTTAGATTTCATGGATCATTTGTCTGGTTTATGCACTAACTGATTCAGAGATGCTCTATATTATTTTCAACCTCTCCCTTGTCTGGTTTATGCAGAAACTCGTTTTCCGCTAGATCAACAATCAAAAATAGTGTGTAGCACATCTGGCAATTTTTAATTTATTTGTTTGTAGTTTGATATTTTCAGTTTTGCTGAAATCGGCCACCTATTGGTTTAATTCTATCAGGTTGAGTTGGAAGATCCTGTTGAAAACATTGGCGCTAAGCTGGTCAGACAAGCTGCTTCTAAAACTAATGACCTTGCTGGTGATGGTACCACAACTTCTGTAGTTTTAGCACAGGGTTTAATTGCTGAAGGTGTTAAGGTCTGTTAGCTAATTATTTGGCACCTCTCTTCTTTAATTATGTTACATTGATGCAATTTTTTTTTAACCCCCACTTGGATCATGATTACTGCAGGTTGTTGCAGCAGGTGCAAACCCTGTTCAAATCACTAGAGGCATAGAAAAAACTTCAAAAGCTCTAGTATCAGAACTCAAGTTCATCTCCAAAGAGGTATTTTTATATATTTGAAACATTTTTGTTTAAATTATTGCACTATTGCTTTAATTCTTTAATTTTTCTTGGATATAAAATTAATAGAATATTAGGGTGCATTATAAAACTTTTATACATTATTACTCAGAATGAAAACTAATTAAAAGATTGTTAGAGGCATAGAAAAAACTTCAAAAGCTCTAGTATCAGAACTCAAGTTCAGCTCCAAAGAGGTATTTTTTATATATTTGAAACATTTTTGTTTAAATTATTGCACTATTGTTTTAATTCTTTAATTTTTCTTGGATATAAAACTAATAGAATGTTAGGGTGCATTATAAAATTTTTATACATTATTACTCAGAATGAAAACTAATTAAAAGATCGTTTTGCTATGTGGCACATTAGATTGAAGACAGTGAACTTGCTGACGTTGCTGCAGTGAGTGCTGGAAACGACTATGAANATCCGTGCCATGGCCAAGGAGTTATATTTCAACAAGGATGGGTCCGCTACTAAGAAATTACAAGTAAGCTGGCCATTGCCTTGTTAGGATTCTGATTATGTAGCTAGTCAGTTATGATTATCATTTGGTTTATTGTTGATGCAGACTGGTGTGAATAAGCTTGCGGATCTCGTTGGAGTTACTCTTGGACCAAAGGGTAGGAATGTGGTTCTGGAGAGCAAGTATGGATCTCCTAAGATAGTGAATGATGGTGTTACTGTGGCGAAAGAGGTATCGTGGTGTTATTATTCTCTGGAAATTTATGTTGGTTGGGCATTTATATACTTACCACCAAATTCCTATATATTTACATACATATAACTCCAAAACTTTTCTTTTTTACATTTATACCATCCAATACTTTCATATCACATACTTTCGAAATATGAAATGCGCCATTCCATGCATGGTAAAGCGGCACATTTGTAAAAATTGAAGTTTTGGTGTTACATCCGTCAATACATGGGAATTGAGTGATATGTATGTAAATCTTGCTGGAGTAAAATTAAGAATACTTTGGTCAACGTTGATAGCTTTATCTCCTGCAATTTTTGTTTTTAGCTAATTTTCAAACTTAAGAAAGTAATGCTGAACACATATAGAGCTGCTCACTTGCACATGCACACATTAGTACAAAGTTTCTTCCAGGAAGTTTTTGTTTAAAATTCTTTTATGATTCTTATCGGTCTACCTTTTTTTGCAATTTTTTTGTTGTAGCTGCTTTAGGAAGACATCGCGCCTTATTTTAGTAAAATCTTATGGGCTTAAATATCTAATAAAAAACACCTATACATTGAAATCATGTGTGCGACATTCGAAGTATCTTAATTCACGATTGTATTGCGCGGTTAGGTCACTGAATGCTGCAATTCTGATCGTGAGGTTCAATCACGAGGGCATGTACGCTGCTATCCCTTTGATGCTTCCCAGGATCACAACCACATCACGCATTCAGTCATAAAGGAGTTCGGCCATGAAGGCATGTATGCTGTTATCCCTTGCATCCTTCGTAGTTTGCTCCAATCGTGATTGTATTGCACGGTGAGGTCACTGAATGCTGCAATCCTGATCGTGAGGTTCAATCACGAGGACATGTACGCTGCTATCTTGTTGATGCTTCACGGGATCACAACCACATCACTGCATTCAGTCATAAAGGAGTTCGGCCATGAAGGCCCGTATGTTGTTAGCCCTTGCATTCTTCGTAGTTTGCTCCAATCGCGACGTCTCAATTTAGCGAGGTTGCAGACAAATTCGTTCGTGACTTCCCAACTAGCTCTTATTACAATAGTATTGCAAGGTATGAGATCCCATTGACGATTTTCTAGTACGTCGCGATCCCGTTGTCTCTCAACTATCAATTGTGTCATGCTATATCGCAAAGGTGTCATGATCTTTCGTTGGCATCCTGGGAGTGATTAGATCCTGTCATCTTTTCTTTGGGAGTCATGATTGTAATTGTGAGGCTAGGTCTTAAAGGACGCAAATCCCGCCGGTGGCTTCCCACGTCTAGCTCTAATCATACAGTGCCGCGAGTTTGGTCCGAAGTTGACTCTCATGCATTCCATGATTCCATATTTGCTTCCCAACTACCTTGAAACGTGAGTATAGCAAGGGTTGAAACAATGAACCGACAATTTCGGCACGATCAAAAACTTTGCTGCGGTCGAATGCTGAGATACCATTTGATATGAATGGAATTGATTTTTGCCCTAGAAATTAGGCAAACACAATATTTTTTCCCCCAACACCAAATTAAAGTGATTCGACGTCAAATAACTCACATGTGTTCATTCACATGTGTACATAAATGATGAGCACCTTCAATTCAAGAAGTAGGCGATCTTTTTCAAATCCTATAAATTCTAGAGGTAGGAAATCTCTTCCAAAACCTAAACATAAAACTCGAGACAATAATCTCGTGCATAACACTAACTCCAAACATATTAGTTAGCAATATTTATGCTAAATAATAATTAATAACAAAAGGCCAAATTGCCTTTAAGCATACAAAGGGTTGTATTTCACTTAGATACTGTGATAACAAACTATCTCACCAGCAATTATCAAATTTTTTTAAAATAAGTATTTTTGTGCAAGGACGACATGATAGAAACCTAAATGATGACAACGGAAATAACTCCAACAACCCAAACAAATCCATCTAGCGAAACAACTCATAACAATGAGCGACGAAAGTAAAGTTAAACTCCGACAACTGAAATAACTCAGAGCAATATTCGAAATAGCTTACCTTAGTCGAGGGGTGCTGCATGCCAGACCTCAACGAAGACAAAAGGAGAACATGAAAGAAAACAACCTCGGAACTGAGACGAGAAGAAGAAATCCTAGGGCTCAAAGGGCAAAAGGAGTTTAGACCTCGTTCGAAACCGTGAGTTGCGCTAATAGGGTGGAGGTTGCAAAATGTCGTTCACTACATCCATGTTTCCTGAAAATGCCAAAAAATGAGTGCCCTAAACACTCATAATGGTGTGGTTCTAACCACACCGCAGCTTCCAAACCGCGTCAAATGAGGACTAAATCTTTTATATCACATAAAAAAATATTACCATGACTTTTAAAAAATGATACCGATCTTTTAAAACATTGGTAACGTTGTATAATTGTAAAACTCAAAGTTTTGTTGTTAGATATGTATAGACATGGGAATTGTGTGATATGTATGTTTAGTCTCACCCACCGGGTGTCTTCCAATATCAAGTCTGTCTTGTTTAAATCCACTTGGTACATCTGTATTCCATTCCAGCATTAATAATGATAGTGAAATGATGTTACTTTATTATCGTTTAGGTCATCCCAACTTTATGCACCTGGGGAAACTGTTTCCTTATTTATTTATTAATAAAAGTCCTACATATTTTATTTGCGAATTTTGTCAACTTGCCAAACACACTCGCACTTCATTTCCTCAATTATCATACAAACTCACTCGTCCCTTTTCTCTGATCCATAGTGACGTCTGGGATCCGTCTCGTGAAAAAAATACTTCTGGTGCCCAATGGTCCGTATCATTTATTGATTATCACTCACGGGTGGCATGGATCTATCTTATGTGTGACAAATCCGAGGTAGGATCAATATTTTGTGCATTCTATCAAATAATATTCACTCAATTTGACACAAAAATCCACTCTCAAAACAGATAATGCACGAGATTTTTTCAACACTTCCCTAGAAACTTTTCTTACTCAAAATGACATCCTTCACCTTAGCGCGTGTGTTAATACTCCCCAACAAAATGGGGTTGCTGAGTGGAAAAATCATCACTTGTTGGAGGTAGCCCGTTGTCTCATGTTTACCACATCGGTTCCTAAATGTTATTGGGACGAGGCAATATTGACCGCTGCCTATCTCATAAATCGGATGCCCTCTCGTATTCTGGGTTTCCGTAGTTCAATTGATGTCCTCCTTCACTCCTTTCCAAATACCTGTACACTCTCTTCAGTTGTCCCTGCCAAACTGTTTGGTTGCTCCGTCTTTGTTCATATTCACAAACAACACCGCAATAAATTAGACCTCAAATATGTCAAATGCATATTCATAGGGTATTCGACCAACAAGAAATGCTACAAGTATTAGTCCTTCAACTAAAAAGGCCTACAATTCTATGGATGTCATCTTTTTTTAGCATCAATTATACTACCAAGGGTCTGTCATTTAGGGGGAGAGTAGTCGTAGTGAACAACAGTCCTGTATTTCTTTACCGACTGACACGAGTCCCTCACCGACTGTCAAACCTCCTCCATCTCCTATTCAACCTCCTCAGTCTACACAACCCACTCCTCAGGAACTTCGGGTCTATACAAGACGAAACAGAACTGCTGAAACAATATAGAACATAACACCGCTTCCAGCTGCTGTCCAAGAATCTAATTCGGCTCCAAAATCCTTTGAAACTCACTCAGGTACGAAATCTATCGACACCAGTGATTATGAGCTTACCCCGCCTGTGAAAGATGATTCTGATGTTCCTTGCACTCATCATCCTATTGCCCGATTTGTTTCATATGAGAGGTTATCTTCTCCCTATCATGCATTTGTAATTGCTATTAACAACATAAAGGTTCTGAATTCTATTCATGAAGCTCTCTCACACCCGGAATGGAGAAAAGCTGTGAATGAAGTTGTTGCACTAAAAAAGAGTGGAACGTGGATTGTGTCTGATTTGCCCAAGGATACAAGACCAGTTGGATGCAGGTGGTTATTTACCATCAAATGTAAGACAGACTGAAGCATAGATCGGTTAAAAGCCTGACTGGTTGCAAAAGGTTATACTCAGGCATACAGAATTGACTACCAAGAGACATTTGCCCCAGTAGCCAAACTGAACTCCATTAGAATTCTACTCTTCATTGCAGCAAACCGAGACTGCCCCTTATGCAACTTAATGTCAAAAATGCATTCCTTAATGGAGATCTTGAAGAGGATGTATACATGGATTTATCGCCTGGTCTTGAAGGGTCCTTCCCTAGTGGCAAAGTATGCAAGCTCCAGAAATCTCTGTATGGTCTCAAACAATCTCCCCGTGCTTGGTTTTGCCGATTCACCAATTTTGTAATCAAGTGCGGTTATACTTAAAGCCAGACTGATCATACAATGTTCACAAAAAAGATCCAAGAAGAAGATTGTTGTACTTATTGTGTATATGGATGACATCATTCTTACCGGTGATCACACTGAAGAATTGACAAAGCTGAAGAAGTTCCTAGCCCATGAATTTGAAATCAAGGACCTCGGAGAGTTGAAGTTCTTCTTGGGAATGGAAGTTGCAAGATCCAAATGGGGATAACTGTCACTCAAAGGAAGTACACATTGAACCCACTGAAAGAAATTGGTATGCTTGGATGCAAACCAATAGATATTCCAATAGATCCGTATAAAAAGATTGGAATGGAGAATGATAGTTTACCTGTCGGCAAAGGACGATATCAGCGGCTTGTTGGAAAACTTACTTATCCCACACCAGCCCAGACATAAGTTTTTCAGTAAGTATAGTAAGTCAATTCATGAACTGTCCTACTGAGGAACATATGAGAGCTGTCAGCCGTATCTTAAAATACTTAAATATGACACCTGGGAAAGGATTATTATTCAAAAGGAATGATTGTCAAAAGGTAGAAGTCTTTACTGATGCTGACTGGGTAGGAGATATATCCACCCGGCGATCAACCTCTGGGTATTGCTCGTATGTATGCGGCAATCTGGTGACATGGAGAAGTAAGAAACAATCGGTGGTGTCTCGGAGTAGCGCAAAAGCAGAATACAAAGCACTGATGCTCGACATCTGTGAAGGAATGTGGATCAAAAGATTTCTCAAGGAGCTTGAAATTATGAGAGAAAATTCTATCAAGATGTTCTGTGACAATCAAGCAGCAATCAGTATCGCAAAGAATCATGTTCATCATGACCGAACAAAACACATTGAGATTGATAGAAACTTCATTTCAGAGAAGGTGGACAATGGAATTATTGAAGTGGTATATACTCCTTATAGGGACCAAACCGCAAACATTCTCACCAAGGCTCTCCTTAAGTCCAGTTTTGATGAGCTAACCAACAAGTTTGGCATGTACAATCTGTGCAACCGACCTTGAGGGGGAATGTGGAATTACGCTCATTAGTATTTACGTTATTCTATTCAGTACTTGCTATATTTTGTCGTGGTATAAAAAAGGTAATTCCTTAATTATAAGTATTTATGTTTATTCCATGATTATAGGAATTACTTAATTGTAGGCTGATTTCTTTCCTCTTTTTATCTCTTGTGCTCGTCCATTTATAGTCGAATTATCTATGTATTCAGTGAGAAAAAATGTTATTCAAAATTCACACTCTATATTATTACAACTCCATTGTAAAAAAAATTCATGCAATGCTGTGCACCTGTACCCACTCAGACATTTGTACAAAGTGTAGATTTAAAATTCTTGTATCCTTATCAGCGAGCTACTTTACATTTCGATTATTCTTTCATGTTGCTGCTTCTGAAGACTGATATATTTTAGTTTTGCTGCTCTTACAAACATACCACACGATTCTTGTATATTGACATAACTGTCACCTAAACTTTCATATATACACCCTCAAATGTTTGACATCAAATCAGAAGACACCACTATGATTAACTTTTTAAAAGTGAAATGTGCTTTTTGATGCATATGTTCTTGATACCAAGGTGTTATAAATGTAAATATCAAACTTTAGGTGTTAGATATATAAATGCATTAAGGATTGTGTGGTATGTATGTAAATTTCCCTTAGATTTCGTGGATCATTTGTCTGGTTTATGCACTATTCAGAGATGCTCTATATTATTTTCAACCTCTCCGTTGTCTGGTTTATGCAGAAACTCGTTTTCCTCTAGATCAACAATCTAAAATAGTGTGTAGCACATCTGGCAATTTTTAATTTGTTTGTTTGTAGTTTGATATTTTCAGTTTTGCTGAAATCGGCCACCTATTGATTTAATTCTATCAGGTTGAGCTGGAAGATCCTGTTGAAAACATTGGCGCTAAGCTGGTCAGACAAGCTGCTTCTAAAACTAATGACCTTGCTGGTGATGGTACCACAACTTCTGTAGTTTTAGCACAGGGTTTAATTGCTGAAGGTGTTAAGGTCTGTTAGCTAATTATTTGGCACATCTCTTCTTTAATTATGTTACATTGATGCAATTTTTTTTTTAGCCCCACTTGGATCATGATTACTGCAGGTTGTTGCAGCAGGTGCAAACCCTGTTCAAATCACCAGAGGCATAGAAAAAACTTCAAAAGCTCTAGTATCAGAACTCAAGTTTATCTCCAAAGAGGTATTTTTATATATTTGAAACATTTTTGTTTAAATTATTGCACTATTGTTTTAATTCTTTAATTTTTCTTGGATATAAAACTAATAGAATATTAGGGTGCATTATAAAACTTTTATACATTATTACTTAGAATGAAAACTAATTAAAAGATTGTTAGAGGCATAGAAAAAACTTCAAAAGCTCTAGTATCAGAACTCAAGTTCAGCTCCAAAGAGGTATTTTTTATATATTTGAAACATTTTTGTTTAAATTATTGCACTATTGTTTTAATTCTTTAATTGTTCTTGGATATAAAACTAATAGAATGTTAGGGTGCATTATAAAACTTTTATACATTATTACTCAGAATGAAAACTAATTAAAAGATCGTTTTGTTATGTGGCACATTAGATTGAAGACAGTGAACTTGCTGACGTTGCTGCAGTGAGTGCTGGAAACGACTATGAAATTGGAAACATGATAGCTGAGGCAATGAGCAAGGTGGGAAGGAAAGGTGTAGTGACATTAGAAGAGGGAAAAAGTGCAGAGAATAGCCTCTACGTTGTCGAAGGAATGCAATTTGATCGTGGTTATATTTCTCCTTATTTCATAACCGACAATGAAAAGATGTCTGTTGACTATGAAAATTGCAAGGTTAAATTTGTTATTTCTTGAAAACTACACTTATATTTTTCCAATTAATGTTTTGACAGCACCTTAATTATTTCTTTGACCATTCCAGCTGCTTCTTGTTGATAAGAAAATCACAAATGCAAGAGATTTGATTAATGTTCTGGAGGATGCAATTAGAGGAGGATATCCTATTATTATCGTTGCAGAAGATATTGAACAGGAAGCTTTGGCAACTCTTGTTGTAAATAAGCTAAGAGGTGCTTTGAAGATCGCAGCTCTAAAAGCTCCTGGATTTGGAGAGCGCAAAAGTCAGTACCTTGATGATATTGCAATCCTTACTGGAGGTTACATGAATTATTAAGTTTCTATTTTTTATTTTGTTTTATTTTTTCAAGTCCACCACATTAATCTCTACTAAATTCTGAAAATCAATCCTAATTGGTGATTTGTCACGCAGCAACTGTCATCAGAGATGAGGTTGGCCTTACACTGGATAAAGTTGACAAAGAGGTGTTGGGTTCTGCGGCTAAAGTTGTGTTAACCAAAGATTCAACGACCATAGTTGGTGATGGAAGTACACAGGAAGCAGTTAATAAGCGAGTAGCACAAATTAGAAACTTGATTGAGGTTTTGCTCCTTTTGTTCTTTACTTTTCATTCAATTTTCTTATTTCTTATGTGAGGCTCAAGAAATTTATATCAAATTTCTAGGTAGCAGAGCAGGATTATGAAAAAGAGAAACTCAATGAGAGGATTGCGAAGCTCTCTGGTGGGGTTGCGGTCATTCAGGTGGCCCAAACATCCTACTGATGTTTTTTTTATCCTTTTTTTTTTGGTGCAATATCCATATTGCTAAAATCTTCCGTGTTGGAAAAGGTTGGAGCACAAACAGAGACAGAGCTCAAAGAGAAGAAGTTGAGAGTGGAAGATGCCCTGAATGCGACAAAGGTATTCTGCTCATTTTTTGAATATATTTGTGCTTAGTTTGCAAAAGCTGAGAATTTGTCAAACTAATTATTGATTTTGCACCCATATGCAGGCTGCAGTTGAGGAAGGTATTGTCGTTGGTGGTGGCTGTACCCTCCTGAGGCTAGCTTCTAAGGTTGATGCCATTAAGGAAACTCTTGAAAATGAAGAGCAGAAGGTTAGTAACGTTATATAAATTAGATTTAAAGGTGATACTATATCAATAATTGTTGCTATATATAATAGTTTTTATTGCAGTATGCTCTTATTATTTTATAATATTCTCTCATTATTATTATTTTCTCATTATTCAGATATATATATAACGGTCATTAAGGATTTTCTCATTATTATTTTCTCATTTTCTGATATTATTTTCTCATTATTCTAGTATAGGCATGCTAATACTAGAAGAATGCTTGATTCTCACGCTGGTTTTTGAATAATAAAAGTTATATAATTACCGAAGAAAGTGCTTATGCAATTTTTAGTAAACTACTAAAATCAATGTTGCATTGGATCAGGTTGGAGCAGATATTGTCAGGAGAGCCCTGAGCTATCCTCTAAAATTGATTGCTAAAAATGCTGGTGTGAATGGAAGTGTTGTGATTGAGAAGGTATGGGTTTCCTCAAATAGTCATCTCATGGTCCTTTGAATAAAAGGGGCATTTTCATATATACATTTCCACCGAATTCCTATATAGCCCACACCTAAACTTTATTTTTTTTGCATATGTACAACCCAAACCTTTTATTTCACATGAAAAATACCATTATTTTAACTTTAAAAAATTGCTGTGCATATTTTAATGCTTATATAAGGTGGCATATATGTAAAAATTGAAGTTCAGGGGTTAGATATATAAATACATAGGAATTAGGTGGTTGTATGTAAATATTCCTAATTTAAAATTTTATGTTGCTTGTACTTGTCTTATGAAATTTCGCCTGGTGTTCTTTTGGTTCAGGTGCTTGCCAGTGACAATCCCAAATATGGTTACAATGCTGCAACAGGAAATTATGAGGATTTAATGGCTGCCGGAATTATTGATCCCACCAAGGTTGGATCTCTTCCTCTTTGCAAGACAAACAAATGATAATTAATTTTCTTATTTAGTGCATATTTTTAATGGTTTAATGGTTCCTACAAACTAGTATTGTTCAGAAGCTTTTGCTAATTTTTGACTTCATGCTGTCGAACTTTTCTCTTATTATATTTATGCCCACTCATCTATTCATGCTGCATTGCATTGCGCCGTTTTATTGATTTAATGGTTCCTGCAACTAGATACCGACGCCAATTAATCAAACATGCCTTGGAAATCAAAATCCATCAAGCTTAAATGCTTGCCACCAAGCGCACTACATCCAATCCTAAATTTTAAGGCAATTCAATAAATTTGGTATAATATGCTCCCTTTTAAGGTTTCAAAAAGGTTATTTTTTATTTATTCTGGATCAGGTGGTGAGATGCTGCTTGGAACATGCTTCATCCGTGGCCAAGACATTCCTAACTTCGGACGTGGTGGTGGTCGACATCAAAGAGCCCGAGCCAGCTCCAGTTGGGAACCCAATGGACAATTCAGGTTCGTCTGATTTGACCTCTTCAATGAATTTATCTACAACAATCCTACTGTAATTATATATATTCTAAAAACATATCTGTTCATGACCAGGTTATGGCTACTAAATGAGTGATAAAATGGAGATCTAGAGCTGGAATGATGATCAGAATCATATTTTATTCCTCATGTTGGTTTTGATCTTAGCTTTTGCCTATTTAGATTCAGGCTTAATGATAAATATTTGAGGAGATTGTCTGGTTTCTTAGCTTTTAGTGCTTTGGTGCTTAAAATTTTTATTGTATCAGTAAGTTTGAGCTCGTAGAAGAGGAAATTCTGAACGGCTAGTAATCTGTGAAAGAAAGTTTCGAGGTTTTGAATTATCTTCAGTGTTCTCATCAGATTTTTATGAAATTATTGCTGGAAGAAATATTAAGTGCAGACAAGATAGATGCGGATTTGGTATTATTGTGGTGGTATTGACATGATATATATCACAATATCAATAATCCGAATATAAGATTTTCTCCTACACATTAGTGTTACTCGGTATCGTTTTATTTTACGTAACTATAATGCAAAGAAATTGAATATCGGGGCATTTCCAAGCAGGTCAACCAAATCTTATGAATTTACATTCCTAGCAATTAAAATTTATTTTTTATATTCTTATCACTTAAATTATTTAAATAACATTAAAAATATCATAATCTTTAGGAGGTTGTAAAGTGCATGGCATCCAAAATATTGTTACGTATCATATTGCACCCTGTAAAGTTTAAAATTATGGAAGCAACACTTCTGTTAACATTTGTGTAAATTTTGAGTTGGACTTCTGTGAAGTCTCGAGTCCTCTTAGAATATTGTTGTATCTTCTTGGCACTTCATGGGTGATGTGGATGAGCTTTTTCTGCGCAGGTTCCTTGTTATTACTTTTGGTAGGTTCTCTTATCATGTTGTTGGGCATGGGATACAGTCAGTAAGAACCAGGGTGGAAGTTGATTCATTAAAAGATGTATGACCATTCATGAGCTTTAAAAATTTGGCCAAGGTTTTTGATTTCCATGAGCCAAGCGTGTATGAGAATGGCTGTTCACGAGGCTTTGAGCTTGAGTGATGAGAGCGACAAGCTCTAGATCATGAATGTCCAACATCTGTTAATGGAAGTGAGAAATGAAGCTTCTTAGGCTCTTCATGGGTTCTTGACAGATCCTTTGGAGGGCTTGAGAGTTTTTCAGCGACTGTTACGTGCTATAGCAAACCGTGCCACGAAATGTGCTTGAATTCTTTGAAGGAAATAATGGCTTTACTGGCACGTTATTGAACCGGCTTAAGACTTATTCAAAGTAAATGACATTTGAAAGTATCATTTATTCTAAACAAACAAACGGCTAATTCGAATAAAGTTAGATGGTCAGTATTGTAAAGTTTTCTTTTTAATATCTAAAGAAGAAATCTTAAACTTCCTCTATGAGAAAGCATTTTTTATTGGTCTTTGTCTTCTTCCTCATTTAGTTTCTTCATCTGAATATGCAGGAGCAAGTCTTTTCCTTTTTCTTTTCCTCTCTATTCAAGGTTGCTGTAGGCTCTCCTTCCTCTGAGCGATCAAGGTATTCCCTTTCCCCTCATTCTTGTTCGGGGATTGGGCTAGGAACTCTGCTTTGTTTGACTCTCATTAAGTTCTGCACAGTCGACTTTTGCCTCAGTGGCTCTTGAATTGGTGACTCTTGCCTGTAAGCCACTAATCTTGATGATCCAGTTTGTGTTCTAGGTTCAATTCGAGAACGAGACCTACACACCTATCTCGTATCTTATATGAACTTCAAAACTTGTTTCCTCACTGATTTGTTGCATTACGATTTCCCCAATACCATCATCTTTCTTCTTCATCTTCTTTTATGCGAGAAAGATCTTCTTGCAGAGTTTGGTTATAAACTTTAAGCTCATTGCACTTTTCAGAATGTTGAATCACTTTTAGGATGTAGGGTCTCGTATCACTCGTGAGTACATGCAATCCAATAAAAATATTATTTTTGTAGAAGAAAGATAGAAACAAGGGATGAATACGAGGCTTGAGAGAATGTCTTAGGGATTGTATATTGAGCTTGAGTCTTCGCTAAGCCAGAAATTATAGCTCGTCAGAGGTTTTAGAATCGAAAAAGTCATAGGCTTCCCCACTTCTTCCCTTGACACCTTTATACGTAAGGGAGAAAATAATA
Source organism: Phalaenopsis hybrid cultivar (assembly GCA_002079205.1). Lineage (NCBI taxonomy): Eukaryota > Viridiplantae > Streptophyta > Magnoliopsida > Asparagales > Orchidaceae > Phalaenopsis > Phalaenopsis hybrid cultivar. Next base: position 168,120 of record JXCR01134412.1, read on the forward strand.
TAAAATACAATTCGTAGAGTACAACATTCATACATGGTGTTTTGGATGACAATCATAAAGAAAGATGGACCGACGGACGTCTTTAATAGTAATGATGATCATCTACGGTAGCTGTCCCTCCTAAATGTGCGAGACCGCCTTCGTTGAAGGGGTAAATTCAGCCAATTGGATATATGTGCTCAGTTTAACGGTTTTGTTAGGTGAGCTTACTTCATAAAGATACACCAAAAAAGCCTTTATTTAGGTGAAATATTTGCGTACATAAGATGTACGCAGTGCTGGGTACATCAGAGGTTATTCTGGTGGTACAGGGGAGTTATATCCGGGTTATACCGGAGGTTACAAGGGGATATAACCCAGATATAACTCCATTGTACCCTCTGAATAACCCTTGATGTACGCAGCGCTGCGTACATCTTATGTACGCAAATATTTCTCTTTATTTAGGCACCCACATTATTTATGTACACAGAGATAATTATGCCTTGGATTCCAATATTAATGTTAGAAGCGGTAGGACATGTGCAGCTTGCAAGTATTCAAGAATAAGGCGATTAAAAGATTGTCTTTTTTATATAAGAATAATGATTTGAGTGTTTAGGCTCGTTGATATGAAAGTTGAGGGGGTAGATATGTAAATTGATAAGAAGTGTGTGGTGTGTATGTAAATGCTCCTTCTCTTAAAGTGGCGATCAATACATATCATGCCACACATTTTAAGGAAATGTTTATATGCTTTGTTTGACTAAATAATATAGTTTTTATTATTTTACAGTCTAATTTATTTTAGAAAGTTTTCTACTAAAAATTGATAACGATGTATGCATTTTTCTACAAATATAAAATCAGGATATATATTTATTCATTAAAAAATATATATTAAATTCATAACTATTTTCACTGCCAATAAGAATTTCTTATACATAAAGTGCCAAAAGTCCTGTGGCAATTTACATGAGGCTGTTATAGTCCCCTAGAGTTTATGGAAATGTCAAATTAACCCCCAGACTTTCTTAAATTGAGGGTCAAATAGTCATTTCATGGAGACTATTTCAGCGAAAATATTTGCGTACATAAGACGTACGCAACACTGTGTACCTCCAGGGGTTATTCAGGGGGTACAGGGGGGTTATATCGGGGTTATACCCCTCTGTAACCCACATGTAACCTCTTTGTAAACTACATGTAACCTACAAATGAGTTCCGCGCTTCTGTAGTTTCATGGTTACAAATAGGTTACACGGAGGTTACAAGAGAGTTACACGGAGGTTAAATGTGAGTATAACCCGGATATAACCCCTCTGTACCCCTTGAATAACCTCTGACGTACGCAGCGCAGTGTACGTCTTATGTACGCAAATATTTTCCCTGTTTTAGGCTCAATTTAAATAATTTAGGGATTAATTCAACGCTTCTATAAACTCTAAGATATATGAATAATGAAATTAAATAATAGTTCTTAACTTTATCTATCATTTATTTTGGCTTGAATATATTTTATCATCACAAGTAAAAAGATATTTTGTTAAATGTCCATGGAGATGAAAGAGTGTAAGAAAGTAGGGTTGGGAATAGTTTTATACTGAAAGAGTGTTATATTCCAATTTATTAGGAAATTACATTAAAACAATACAATTTTTATGCATTTGTATATCTAATACCTAAAATTTGATATTTATTTCTATTACACCTAGATCTTAATTATCAGCACATTAATAGCATCACTAAATATAATTTTTATAACCCCGTGGGGGTGTTAGTTGCTATTTCCTTTTTGTTGCATGTTTAGCATTCTAGTCTTTGTTTTTATGTAGAATAATGCGAGGGTATTTCTTTCTTTCTAGCAATAAATGTTCTCTATTTTAAGAAAAAAATATTCCGTCGAAATGTTTACTCGTCCAAACGGCCAACCACCGACCGCCACTTTGGCTGCCAATGAAGTGTATGGCGACATGGCTACCGATAGTTGGCTATTCGAATGTGCGGTGTTCGGACGAAATATTTTCTCCTATTTTAAAGCCATTTTGAATGAAGATTTTAATTTTGAAACTGGATTATACTATTCTCATTATTTATTATTCACCTAATTGCTAATTAAAAAGTAGCCGCATTTGTAAATTTAATTTTTTTTTTGTAAATTTCTTAATCTACATAAAAATAAAGTTTATATATAGAAACCGATTCCAAAACCTTCTATTTATCTCCCTCAGCAAAATAAATTCCAAAAAAAATCAAACTTTTTAAAAAAGTAGCCGTTACGCTTTCCGGTCTAATCAAGCAACCATCTCCCTATATATCATTCTTATCGCTCTCCAAAGGGAAGAAATCCAGAGAAAATCATATTCTTCTTCTCAGAATCAGATCTCTGTCTTATCTTCTGAAGATTCTGAAACAATCCGAAATCAAATTAAAAAATAATTATATGTCGAGTTCAATCTCCCACTTTGATTCGGCCAATATTAACATTAATGGCGGAAGGAGATGTGCAGCCTGCAAGTATTTAAGAAGAAGATGCTCCGAAGATTGCATTTTGGCCCCTTATTTCCACCATTCTCAGCCTGAAAGGTTCGCTTCTGTTCATAGGATCTTTGGGGCCGGTAATGTTGCCAGAATGCTCCAGGTATTATTAACATATCTAACGCCTACAATTTTAATATTTATATACTCTAAAATGTTATTCACACATTCTGTATTGGGTTACAGCAACTACCACTTCATGATCGGGCTCAGGCAGCTGATGCAATCGCAACTGAGGCCCACTGGCGCGTTCAGGATCCTGTCTACGGCTGCACGGAGAGAATTGTCTGTTTGCNATTAACATATCTAACGCCTACAATTTTAATATTTATATACTCTAAAATGTTATTTACACATTCTGTATTGGGTTACAGCAACTACCACTTCATGATCGGGCTCAGGCAGCTGATTCAATCGCAACTGAGGCCCACTGGCGCGTTCAGGATCCTGTCTACGGCTGCACGGAGAGAATTGTCTGTTTGCAACATGAGATTAGTAAGGCCCAGAATGAGCTTGCAGTAATGAAAGCTCAGATTGCAATCCACATAGCTCATCATGAAAAACAACAGCATAGTGAGGCCCAATACTACCAATGTTATTTGAAAGACAATGATTCGTTTGTGCCGTACTGGCCCAATTTGAGACCAGATTTCATTTAGGGCTTGATTGCTGTTCGTTTGGTTTTTGTTTAGAAAAAGATTGGTCTCTCTCAAATTAAAAAAAAAAATGAAAATTCTTTTGTTTGATTTAATGAGTTCTTGGAGAGTGTTTGAGGACAAATTTTATATTTTTTTTGGGTTTTATCTTTTATTTGCTTGAAAGGGTAAAATGATATCATTGAAGAGAGAAATTAATTGAAAAGCAGTGAGAAATGAAGGAATGTAAATGAGGNGGATTTTCTTTAGGGCTTGATTGCTGTTCGTTTGGTTTTTGTTTTGAAAAAGATTGGTCTCTCTCAAATTAAAAAAAAAATGAAAATTCATTTGTTTGATTTAATAAGTTCTTGGATAGTGTTTGAGGACAAATTTTATATTTTTTGGGTTTTATCTTTTATTTGCTTGTAAGGGTAAAATGATATCATTGAAGAGAGAAATTAATTGAAAAGCAGTGAGAAATGAAGGAATGTAAATGAGGGAAAATTAGTTCATGTTTTTCTATTAACTTTGTCATTAAATATTTATATACTAAAAATGTAAAAAATAAAAAATAAAAACCGTTCATATTGTGATATTTCAGAATACATTGTTATAAACAATTTTATGAATGAATAGGCTTTGTTTATTGGTGTACCCAATTGAATTTAAGGCCGTTGTCAATTGTTATGGAAGTAGTGTTCTGTTGTGATTGTTGTGGATGATTGCTGTAGTTCTAGCATGTGGTAGAGGTTGTAATTGAAGACCATGGTAGTGGTTGATCATGCAGTTCATATGTGATAGCATAAGGAGCATTAGTTAGGTACAAAGGCCATAGGTGGGAGCTACAATAGCAATTGCAGGCTGCAAAGTCCAAAGTTGAGAGTTGCATGAACTATGATTCACGTAGACCTTAGTTGGTTAATAGGAAGTTGTAATAACATTTGTAGACCGCAGTGGTCAGAGTTGAGAGCTACATGAGCAGTGAACGACATAAGCCGTAGTTGGTCACATAGATCGTAGTGGTGACAGACAATAATGTATGTTAGTCGTAGATGTTCGATTCGGGAGTTATATGAGTTGTGGATCACATAGGCCATAGTTGGTCAGGTAGGTCATATTGGTGAGCTACAATAAGATTTGTAGGGCATAGAGGACATATTTGGGAGCTGCATGAGTTTTGGATCACATAGGATGTAGCGGTCACATAGGCTGTGGTGGTGAGTTGTGGATCACATAGGATGTAGTGATCACACAGGCTGTAGTGGAGGGTTGTGATAATAGTCGTATGCTATGGAGGCCGAAGTTGGGAGCTGCATGAGATATAATTCACGTGGACTGTAGTGGAGAGATGTGAGGAGACAACTTTAAGAGTTTGGAGAAAATTAACGTATACAAGGTGCATTATCACACCGCCTTTGAGGTGCGGTGTTGTACCATATTTGGGCACATCATTGCATAGTATGCAAGATGCATTATTATATTATCTTTGGGGTAAGCGTTACATCGTCTTTGAGGCACGTCATTGCGCCTTAATTGGGGGGCATCATTGCACCATATACGGGATACATTGTTGCGCTATATGTGGGGTGCATTGTTACACTTTCTTTTGAGTGTGTCGTTAAACCTTCTTTGAGATGCATCATTGTACCACATTGTAGACACATTACTGTACCATATAAAGGGGTGTTTGGTTCCACTGCCTTCAGTGTGATTCATTACACCATCTTCAAGGTGTATCATTATATCGTATTTGAGGTGTGTTGTTGCACAATATTCCAAGTATATTGTTACACTATCATAGGGGTGCGTCCTTGTGCCATGTTCGGGCACATTATTACCCCGTCTTTAGAGTGTGTCATTACATTATCTTTTGGGTGCGGTGTTGTATCATATTTGAGGTGTGTCATTCTAACGCATTTGGGGTGCATTGTGACATAGTCTTCGTGGTGTGTTGCTCCTTAGAATGCTTCGTTACTCTACAAAGCTTGTCATTACTTCGCGCAGTGCTTCATTACTCTATCGTGTATGTCGTGACTCCTTAAGGACTTATTTGCAGCGAGCAAGAGGTGGTCGGCGGAGACCAACAAGCTCTCATCTATGGTGGTCAACATCTCATGAGGGGTTAGCGTTTGTTGGATCTTGGGTAAAAGACAACATTATAATTCAACTCCTCATGATCTAGTTCTAGCGCTAGCACTTCATTCCCTTTCATGAAGAGGTTGAGCTCTATTTTAAAGTCTGCGAGAGATATCTCTACAAATAAGGAGGAAGTTTAGAGCATTCCATCCGACGACCTAAAAAGATTTCCTCAATCAGACGACACGTTGTGGACATTTTAGTGCCTTAACGATGTTAGAATTGAGCGATATTGGGTCTGTTGAATTTGTTTTGTTGAGACACTTGATTTCGACTATAAGCTTGCGATATTTGGAATATATTTGGTCTTCCAGTTAGTCACCCAATGCTTCTAAAAATAGTTTAACGGCTTCATCCGTGCTTGATTCGACTCAGATTGGGCCAATTTTGGGGTCATTGGATCCGTTCCGTCAAATGGGTCAGTTTGACTGTAAGTTTTCTGAAATTTGATTTCAAGATGAATTTTATTTTGCGTTTATAGATTTCTTGCTAGAAAAAAGTTTAGAGATTCATACTAATCATCTCAACATTAATTCTTATCAAATAATAAAATTTGTTGATAAAATTAATTGTACATATTATAACATCTTAACAGGAAACTAAAAATATAAAATTAATTGATTAAAATATTTGTGCTCATGAGAAGATAAGATATGTTGTATACAAGGGGTTTTTTCATGGATGTGAAGGTTGGAAGAACGAGAGGACTGAAGCCAAGTTTGAAAATAAAATTATTTATTTATTTTGTCTTTTTAANATAATGATGAATAGAAATGAAGAGAGAATGGTGCACTTAGTGGGGAAAAAATGTCAACTTTAATAATGCATTGTCTTGTGGTAGTGATAGTGAAAAGGTGAAAGCCAAAAAAATTTATTTTTGGCAAGCATATCTATAACAGAATCTCTTTTTGTTTCGTGCATATTTGTCTTTTGGGGTTGAAAGTTAGTATTTAGAAGAGAGATTGACCGATACTATTTGAGGCATGCAACCACTACTAGGTACTCAAAGCTTGTCGTTAACCAATTTCGATGTAAGACAGATTCAAATCCAACGTTAAATTTTGTGTCAAAAAATTTCTGACGCTAACTAATCAATTTTTTGTAGTGTATATATTTCGAACATGTGAGTGAACATGATCATTGACATTTGATGATAAGAATTCCAAGTAGCTCGTGTTCGAGCTCATTATGGCTTGAGCTTAGCTTGAGAGCTTGTTAACAACATTAAAGCTATAGGCATACAATATTTTAAGAATTTTTAAGATGGTGTTATTGTCACTAAAATGCATTAAAATTTTCTAATACATATGTAGCTCCTATTGCATAAAATGTTGCATTTTCAATCTTAGAGATTTTCAACTATCTTGAAAAAATGTTACATNCTTTTCCTCCATTGCATCCTACTGAGTGTCATATTTTCTTTTAATTCTAATAAATTAAGATCATTTTTTATACNTGTTCGGTTGTGATTGTTGTGGATGATTGCTGTAGTTCTAGCATGTGGTAGAGGTTGTAATTGAAGACCATGGTGGTGGTTGATCATGCAATTCATATGTGATAGCATAAGGAGCATTAGTTAGGCACAAAGGCCATAGGTGGGAGCTACAATAGCAGTTGCAGGCTGCAAAGTCCAAACTTGAGAGTTGCATGAACTATGATTCACGTAGACCTTAGTTGGTTAATAGGAAGTTGTAATAACATTTGTAGACCGCAATAGTCAGAGTTGAGAGCTACATGAGCAGTGAACGACATATGCCGTAGTTGGTCACATAGATCGTAGTGGTGACATACAATAATGTCTGTTAGTCGTAGATGTTCGATTCGGGAGTTATATGAGTTGTGGATCACATAGGCCATAGTTGGTCAGGTAGGTCATATTGGTGAGCTACAATAAGATTTGTACGGCATAGAGGACATATTTGGAAGCTGCATGAGTTTTGGATCACACAGGATGTAGCGGTCACATAGGTTGTGGTGGTGAGTTGTGGATCACATAGGATGTAGTGATCAC
>JXCR01134415.1:0-34769 GCA_002079205.1 Phalaenopsis hybrid cultivar
GACATACCATTTGTTTAGTTGGGTTGACTTAACATTAAAACATCTTTAAATTGTGGTATGTGTCCTTCATAATAATGTTTTAATTGATACCCATTAACTTTAAATATCTTTCCAGTTCTAGGATCCTTAATAGCAGTAGTTCCATAAAAATAAACTTTAATTACTTTAAATGGTCCTAACCATCTAGATTTCAGTCTTCTTGGAAATAATCTCAATCTTTTATTATATAATAAAGCTTTTTATCCAGATTCAAACTTCTTTTTAATAATCTTTCGATCATGCCATATTTTCATTTTCTTTTTATAGATTTTTGCATTATTATATGCTTCATTCCTAATCTTCTTAAGTTCATTGAGTTGCAATAATTTTTTCTAACCAACATCTTTTAGATTAAAATTAAATCTTTAATAGCCCAAAATGCTTTATGCTCCAATTCTACTGGTAAGTGACATGTTTTTTCAAAAATAAGACTTTATGGGGACATTCCTATAAGAGTCTTATAAGCAGTTTTGTATGCCCATAATGCAATATCTAATCTAGCAGACCAATTCAATTTATAAGGATTTACAATTTTTTCAAAAATTTGTTTTATTTCACGATTTGATAAATCTGCTAGACTGCTAGTCTGAGGATGATAAACAGTAGAGAATCTATGTATTATATCATATTTTTTAATTAATTTCCCGATTCACTTATTTATAAAATGAGATCCTCCATCTGTAATAATTACTCTCGGCTTTCCATATCTTGTAAAAATATACTAATTTAAAAATTTAGAAACACTCCAAGCTTCACATTTAGGTACAGCAACAACTTCAATCCATTTGGACATATAATCAACAACAAGTAATATATATAAGTTTTCAAATGAAAGCATAAATGGTCCCTTAAAATCTAATCTCCACACATCAAAATTTCAACTTCTAATGTGTAATTTAGAGGCATTTCGTTTCTCTTAGAAATATTTCCTACTCGCTACATCTATCACATGTTTTAATATATTTATTAACATCTCTAAAAAGAGTAGGTCAATAAAATCAAGCTTGCAAAATTTTATAAGCAGTTCTATTTATTCCAAAATTTCCTTCAAATTCAAAATCATGACATATTTTAATTATTTGTTGAGTTTCTTCATGAGGCACACAACTTCTAATAATTAGATCTTTACATTCTTTATATAAATATGGGTCATCCAAAAAATAGAATCTTGAATCATATATAAATTTTTTTAATTATAGATTCTTAATATCATGTGGCAGAATATCACGTACAATATAATTTACTATATCAACATACCACGGTGTATCTATTTCATCAATACTATATAATTGTTCATGAGAGAAATTTTTTAAAACTTCATTTGCAAAATTAGTTAATATTTCTTTTTCTAGTCTAAACAAATGATCAGCTATTTGTTTCTCATTTCACTTTCTATAAACTATAGTAAAATCGAACTCTTGCAATTGAAGTATTCATCTAGTTAATCTTGGTTTATCATCCTTGTTTTGCATCAAGTATTTAATAGCAGAATGATATGTATGCACTATACATTTAGTTCCAATTAAGTAAGGTCTAAAATTATTAAAGGCATAAACAATAGCTAATAACTCTCTTTTAGTAGTAGTGTAGTTAATTTGAGCATCATTCAGAATTTTACTAGCATAATATATTACTTTAAAAACTTTGTTGTGTCTTTGTCCTAAAACAACTCCTATAGTATAATCACTAGCATCACACATTATTTTAAATAGTTTTTCCCAATCAGGTGGGACTATTATAGGTGCAGTGATTAGTTTCTCTTTCAATAATTCAAATGCTTTAATACATTCCTCATTAAAATCAAATTTTGTATCTTTTTCTAAAAGTTGGCATAATGGCATAGTTATTTTTGAATTTTTTTTGTAGCACCTATAGAAACCAGCATGTCCTAGAAAATTTCTTACGCTTCTGACCGTAGTCGGTGGTGGTAATTTTTCAATAACTTAAATTTTTGCAGGATCTACTTCCATGCCATTTTCAGAAATCTTATGCATAAGTACAATTCCTCCTGCAACCATAAATTGATATTTTTTGCAATTTAGGACTAGGTTGATTTTTTTTTCATAATTTCAAAACTTTTTTTAAATTATTTAAACATAATTCAAATGAAGTCCCGAACATAGAGAAATCATCCATAAATACTCTAATTCCATGTTATATCAAATTACTAAATATTGACATTATACATCTTTGAAATGCACAGGTGCATTACATAGTCCAAAAGATATTCTATAAAAAGCAAATGTTCCATAAGGGATTGTAAATGATGTCTTTTCTTGGTGCTCAAAAGAAATTGGAGTTTGATGATAGCCGGTATATCCATCTAAAAAGCAGTAATATTTGTTTCCAACCAATCTATCTAACATTTGGTCTAGAAAGGGTAAAGAAAAGTGATCTTTCCTGGTGGCCAGGTTTAATTTTCTATAGTCTGTACAAATTTTCCAACCAGTAACTTGTGTTATTGGAATTAATTCATTTTTTCTCATTTACTTCAACAGTCACTCCTTGTTTCTTTGGAACACAGTGAATTGGGCTTACCCAAGCACTGTATGAAATATGATATATAATTCCAGCATCTAACCATTTTAAAATTTCTTTTTTAACAACTTCTTTCATTATTTGACTTTAATCTCCTTTGAGGATCAGCTTTTGGTTCGTATTGATCGTCTAATAGAATTTGTGCATACAAATTGAAGGACTAATTCTTTTAATATCTGCTAAAGTGCATCCAAAAGCCTTTTTATATCTTTTTAACATTTCTATTAATTGTTTCTCTAGAATTTTAGTTAACTCAAAGTATACAATAAAAGACAATGTTGATGAATCTCCTAAAAACACATAGTTTAAATGAGCAAAAAATACTTTCAGTTCAAGTTCAGGTGGTTTAATACTTGAATGAATCAGATTTTTATCATAATTTTCCAACAAATCCAAAGTTTCAAATTTGTCCTGAACATAATCTAAATTTTCTTTTTTTATTTCATTCTCAATACATTCTTCTTCCCTAAATTTTTCTTCAAACTCTTTCTTAAATTGCTCATTACTTAGATAATCAGTAACTTCCATCCTATAACACATATTGTCTTTTTCTATTGCAGGATATTTCATAGCTTTTGTAATATTAAATTTTACTTCTTGTTTATTAACTCTCGTTATTAATTCTCTTTTTTCATATCTATAATAGCTCTCCCTGTTGGAAGAAATGGTCTCCCCAAAATAATAGGAATCTATTTATCTTCCTCCATTTATAATACTATAAAGTCTACGGGAAAAATAAATTTATCCACTTTTACTAATACATCTTCTATAATTCCTTTAGGATAAGTGATTGATCAATCAACTAACTGAAGAGTTACAGTAGTAGGGGAAATCTCTCCTAAATCTATATGTTTAAAAATTGATAGAGGCATAAGTTTGATACTTGCTCCTAAATCACATAAGGCTTTTCTATAAAACTTTTCGCCAATTGCACAAGGTATATGGAAACATCAGGATCTTTTAATTTTTCAGAAAACTTTTCTAGACAATAATGCTAAACTCTTCACTGAGTGTAATGGTCTCATGATCTACAAACTTCATTTTCTTGTTTAGTACATCTTTCATAAATTTCACATAACTTAGCATCTATTCCAAAGCCTCAATGAAAGGAATGTTTATCATTAAATTTTTAAAGATTTCCAAAAATTTTGTAAATTGTTTGTCTTTATTCTTCTGCTTTAGTCGTTGAGGAAACGGAGGTAATGGTTTTTCTAAAGGAACTTGTGTTTGTTCATTTTCATTATGTTCATTTTCCATCTCTTCCTTCTCCTCATCAACTTTAGTTTCTCTTTGAATACTTGTTTCAATTACTTTTCCACTTTGTAACTGAATTTCTTTAATTTGCTCTTTATTTTAATATTTAAGATTAACTTTCACAGCACATAGAAGAATTCGTAAAGGTCTATTACTAAGTGCAGTAACAATATATCTTAATCAATTTTCAATATTTTTAATAGCAACCCCTTGATTTTATTTTTGATTTCCCATATTCAACATTACCTCTTCCATTGTTATCTTCTTTTTCTTAACTTGTGGAAGAATTAAATCCAGGTGGATAATAAGGTAGATAATTAAGATTTCCTTGGTTATTTAAATTTCCTGAGAGGTTCATTGAATTGTTATAATTATCCCAACTAAAATTAGGGAAATTTTTTCATCTAATGTTGTAATAGTTAGAATAGGGATTGCTATTTCAATTATTAGTAGCATTTAAAGTTTCATAAGATGATTAAGTATCAATTATTTGTCCTAGTATATTTTCCTCCAATACTGGTGGTATTTGAGAATATTTCACCCCATGTTGATCAATATTTTTCGATATAGCACCAATTTGATATGCTAAAATAGAAATTGCATCAAATTCATGAATACTAGTCACTCTCATAGGATTTACCTGTTTTGAGGGGCATTGAAAATTATTAGTAGTCATTTCTTATATTAAAGAGTATGCTTCATCAAAAGGTTTTGATATTAAAGATCCACCTGCAACAGCATCTATAATAGATCTAAATGATCCTACTAATCCATTATAAAAAGTTTAAATTATTAATCAATCTGGTAAAGCATGGTGTGGACAATTTCTAAGGAGATCCTTAAATCTTTCCCAGACTTCATATATCGATTCCCCTTCAAACTGACAAAAAGATGTAATATCATTTCTAAGCTTAGCAGTTTTCAAGGATGGAAAATATTTAGCCAAGAATTTTTGTGATAGTTCTCCCCAAGTTCTAATAGATCTAGGTGCTAATGAATTTAACCAAGCTTAAGCTTTGTCCCTTAAATAAAAAGGAAAATTTCTAAGCCTGACATCATCATTAGACACTCCATTATATTTAAAAGTAGCACATATTTCAAGAATCCCTTTAATGAAAAAGGGAAAAGTTTAAGCCTAACAACATCATTAGACACTTTGTCATATTTAAAAGTTGCACAAATTTCAAAAAAACTAGCAAGATGTAAGTTAGGATCCTCATTAGGTGTTCCTCCAAACTGATATTTTTGTACCATTTAGATAATAGCAAGTTTAAGCTCAAATGAATTAGTAGCAACATCAGGATTTTGAATAGTTAAGTGAAGTTCATCTGTTGTGAGATTAATATAATCTTTTAAAGGTCTTTTTTTATTTTTATTTATTTGATTATCTAAGTTATTTGCCATTACGTTCAAATTTTTAATTTTTTTTTGTTGTTTTCAAATTTTTCTAATGTTACGTTCTAATTCTGAATCGTAAGGTACTAAACCTTCAGATCCAATATTTCACATAAACAATTATAATAAGCAAAAAAAATTTCTTAAATATATAGTTATTTATTTTTTTTATTTTTAATTTTATATAATTTTTTTTATTTTTTTGTATTTTGTATATTTTTATCACTAAATTTCCTAATCTATCAAATCTATTTAATTTACCGTTACCTTCTCCAGCAGTGGTGCCAAAAACTTGATCCCGGTTGAATATAGTTGTGTAGAATTTATAAAGTTTACTCCGCTTTACAATTGTGCCAAAAACTTGATGTGGTAGTCTAGTAATAATAATTTTAAGCTCTTAAGATTGGGATTCTACACAAGTATACATATCATTATCAAGTAATATAAGACTTTCTACTTAAGTCCCAAATATTGATCCCATGGGGATGGTTTAAATTTTAAATAATAAATTAAGTAGAAAATTCACAGAAATCAAACAAAATTACTGTCACTAACTTTAAATGTGTAAGATACTATCAAAGCTAAATTATTAACTACTAGCAAAATTTAAAAGCAGAGTTTAAAGCCATAAATACTAAACTATGTTTATGTGGTAAAGAAAATCATTGATAAAACACTCTAGAGCTCCCACTTCTCAGATTCAGTGTTATAGAAAATCATTGGCTAATCTTAGGTTTAGTCCTTAAATTTGTGGCTAGGCTAGGAGGATATTGGCTCCCACTCCAAAGCTCCCACTTCCCTTCCCCTGAAGGCTAACTCTTGCTTTAGTTTTTAAACACTAAGATCAAATTGGGGATCTTTAGTCTGCCACCCTAAAAATATTCAATTCTACACCCAACAAAGTATATTTCTCTATTTATTTGCACTTAGTTCCATGAACGAAACACTCATTCATGGACTTAAATGTGATTCTAACTCTATTGTAGAACTCATACTCCATTTCCCTAATCATATGTTTCATAACATATTTTAACAATTCAATTGACCAGATTGAAAAGTAAATTAAGAGCGGAGTTGAAAAACCATCACGATTTATTTTAAATTTTAACATTGACACATCCAAATTATCTCTTCATTTCACCATATCTTAGAGTATAAAGAAAGATAAAGAAATCTACTTAGACTTCATGGAAAAGATACAACAAAACATAAATTTCATATATAAAAGAAAGTTCATACAACAATAATAAACAAACAACACTTATCTGAAACTCTTTTTCAAAGAAACTCCTTTGTAGCCTCTCTTAGGAAATGTAGGAAGAAGAAATATCTCACTTCTCATCCTCTCCAACACTTCTTAGAGAAGAATTCATACATAAACTCACCATAAAAACTCAAAACTATAAAAATAATAACTAACTAATGGTGTGGAATGGCATGGAATGTAGGCTTGTGAATAGGAAAAATTGAAATGAGTGGAAGAACTTGAAATGGTGCGAAGGGGGAGGGGCTTTCTGATCAAATATTGGCCCTAAATAGATCCAAGGTCGGTTCTCCAATATGTGCATCCAAAAGCTCTTCAAAAGCATGCAAATTTGACAAATATTTTAGAAACAGGGTCTGCACCGACACTAGCGCCGTCGGCGCCAGAGGCCATTTAATTAATTCTGCCTTCTCTATCAAATGGCATTTTGGGGGCACCGTTGACGCTGAACATTTTTTTAAATTCTCTATTTTGAATCCAAATTTCATCCTTTTTGCTCCAAGTCCTTCAAATCATCAACCTGCAATAAAACACAAAAGATACCTTCCATTAAAGTGCAATATCTCCAAAAAAATATAAAATATGGGTCTAAAAATGCATATATTTTTGATATATCACCGAACCATTAGTTAGTTCTAAACTATAATGAACAAAGAACAATATAATAAAAATTTTTGATAACAACAAAATTTAAATAAAATACTCTTTTGAAAATCCACCAACAAAAATTAAATTTTGAAAATTTTCTTTTATAATTAAATGTGATAAAGACAATAAAAAAAGAAAAATAAATTTTCTTGCGTTTGTTTCTCTCAAGTTCAAGGTCTCTTACTCTTTGTTTGGGCAACACGATTATTCTTGTCTGCACCAACTTCTTCACATCCCCAGAGTTTCACACTCTGTATAAAGTTTTATAGATTTTTTCCTCGCCAATGTCAATCTTCACAAGCCACATATCAATGAAATTAACACCACAAACTCTCTACACTATTCTTATGATATTCTAGGGGCCAGTTCCTAAATTTTGATTCTCATCTTTGCATTTTAAGATAGGCTTGGACGCCCTATTCCTATATTTGCATTTCGGGGTAGTTTTGGACGACCTATTCCCATCTTTGCATGCCAGGGTAGGCTTGGATGCCCTATTCCCATCTTTACATTTTGGGGTAGGCATTGTGCCCTATTCCCATCTTTGCATTTTGGGGTAGGCTTAGACGCCCTATTCTCATCTTTGCATTTTGAGGTAGGCTTGGATGACCTATTCCCATCTTTGCATTTTGTGGTAGGCTTGGATGCTCTATTCCCATCTTTACATTTTGGGGTAGGCTTCCTATTCCAATCTTTGCATTTTGCGATAGGCTCCATATTCCCATCTTTGCATTTCGGGGTAGGCTTGGACGCCCTATTCCCATCTTTGAATTTCGTGGTAGGCTTAGATGCTATATTCCTATCTTTGCATTTTGGGGTAGGCTTAGATGCCCAATTACCATCTTTGCATTTTAGGTTAGGCTTGGACACCCTATTCCCATCTTTGCACCTCAGGGTATGCTTTGACACTGTATTCTCTTCTCTGCGCATGTTTTTCCTTTCAACCTGGTTTCCTTGCGCATAATTTCACCTCCTTAAGACTTTAAATTAAAATCCAAACTTTCTTTGATATGTTTAATTTGAATCTAATCTTCTCTGGGACTGTCAATCTTCCCCGAAATCTCTTTTCTTTTCCCCAACAAGAGTATCTGTTACTCCCCAGCAGAAACAACTGTCACTCAATGCTACACTTTGGTCTAGTTCTACTGGCTTAGTAGTTCATATTAGTTTTATTGATCTCATCGGATCACCTTCTCTCTTAAAATCTTGCTTGGTAAGATAAAGAGATAATAAAATGAGAGGAAAGGCTTCCACATCGGAGCCAGCTAGAAGGCTTGCTATTTTACCAACCTCTATGGCTACGATCAGTGTTGATTTGGATACTGATTTGGTGGTAGAAGAAGCCTTACAGGTGAATAGATTTAAAGGCTCAAATGATGATGGTCGAGATGATACAGATGAGGAAATACTCTAGTTTCCATCGACAATCATGACCCCACATTTGTCCAAGTTATCTTAAGTAGATGAGTTGTTAAGACTTGATCTGCTACTGCCAGGCCATCACAAAGATTTGACTATTACAAATGCTTCTACAGTGAAGTGACCAAAGGAAAAAATGTTGAGATTTTTATACCTATTTTACACTGATTTTGATGATATTGCTCTTTAAAGGAAGGTATTTTGCATGCTTTTGATTTCAAGCACAAGAAATTGACTTTCGGAGAAAAAGAAACAAAAATGGTGCAATTTGGAGCAAAAACGAGCAAGAAATGAAATTTTGCACTGTCACCTTTTGATAAGTCTTTCGATGCNAAAAAGAAGATAGCTCTGCAGGCACATGAAAATTGCTTGGAGAAAAAAATAAATTAGTTAGTATGAATTTCAAATATAACTGCTCAAAAGGTGGGGTGGAAGCTCCTTCTGCAAAAAATTTTGTTAGTTGTTTCTTTATTTGTCCGACATCCACATTTGATAGGGGTCCTTTTTTCCATAAAACAAGCTCTCCTCTGTTCGACATCCCTATCAACAAAGCCACATGGTCAGCATGTAACTTAACCTCCTTTCAACCCATTTTGAAGACACTCCTCTCATTATCCCAACATCTCAGAATATGTAAAGTCATGATATTGTCCTAAGGGTATGGGGGCTGACCAAAGGAAAATATGTTGAGATTTTCATACCTATTTTATACTGATTTTGATGATATTACACTTTAAAGAAGGGTATTTTTGATGTTTTGTTGCAGGTATGATGAATTATGCTCATTGGAGCAAAAAGATACAAAAACGGTGAAATTTGGAGCAAAAACGAGCAAGAAATGATATTTTGCCCTGTCACCTTTCGACAAGTCTTTGGATGCTTAATCTCTTTTACACTTCTTACATATTTTTGAATGAGATTACACTTTAAAAAAAAGGTCTTTTTTATGCTTATTTTGTAGGGCTATCTGTTAGGAAAACAACGCAACTAAAATGAGGCAAAACAGAGCTAAAACAGAGCCAAATGGAGTGAAACGGTAGAGCTGCGCAGTCTGCCCGCCGACGGCGTCAAAACGGCGCCGACGGCGAGATTCACCCGAGAAGACCGAAAAATGACAGAAAAACTCGCTGCAGCGCCCTCGAGCCCGTCGACGGCGCCCGGGACAGTTATGGGCTGAAATTCAATGTATTTGTACGCTTTTTGGAAGGGTGCTTGTGACAACTCTTCATACTTCGTCCCTACACTTTAAAAGAATGAATTTAGGTTANCTTAATCTATTTTACAATTATTGCATATTTTTGAATGAGATTACACTTTTAAAAAAAGTTGTTTTCATGCTTATTTTGTAGGGCTATCTGTTAGGAACACAACGCAACTGAAATGGGGCGAAACGGGGTTAAAACGGAGCCAAATGGAGCGAAACGGTGGAGCTGCGCACACCGACGGCGCTCAAAATGGCGCCAACGACAAGATTTACCTAAGAAGACAAAAAAATGACAGAAAAGCTAGCCGACATCGCCCTGAAGCTCGCCGACGGCGCTCGGGACGACTATAAACCTACTTTTGACGGTTATGGGCCGAAATTCAACGTATTTGGATGCTTTTTGAAAGGTCTCTTGTGGAAAATCTTCAAACTTCATCCCTACGCTTTAAAAAAATGAATTTAGGTTAGAAAAAGTGGGTTTTGTGTGAGAGGAATGTTAGGAAAAGTTTAGGGTTTTTAGAATAGGAGTAGAAATGTAGATTTCTACCCTTTTGGAGAGATTGGGAAAAGTGTGGAGAATGTTTAGGGTTTTTAGAATAGGAGTAGAAATGTAGATTTCTACCCTTTTGGAGAGATTGGAGAGGAGATTTTAAGAGAATTTGTAAGGACATGTTCTAGCATTGCAAGGATCAGTGGGAGACTTTGTGGGAGAGATTTTCTTCTTTCTTTCAAAGGGAAAAAAACTAAGTATTGTGCTCTTCATTATCTTATGGTTTTGTAAACACTTATATAATGGATTTGCTTTGATGAAATAAAGTTTTCCGTTGTGCTTTCTTCGTGCTTTGTGATGTGTTTCTCTTACTCTCTATTCTTGTTTGGAAATAATGGTATGAGAAGATTATGTCGTTGTTTTCATTTTACTTTTCTTTTTTGTAATGAGTAGAATTCATGTTTTGCGATTTTGTGATGCTTGTTAGAAGCGGATTTAATTATCAATGTGATGGTTTTTACTTCCACTTATTTGCATGTTAGAAGCAGATTTAATTATAAATGTGATGGTTTTTACTTGCACTTTATTTACATTACAGTTAGAAGCAGATTTAATTATCAATGTGATGGTTTTTACTTGCACTTTATTTACATTACAATTGCCTGTTGTAGTGTTAAAGTTTGTTGTAATTGCATTAAGACCCGAGAGGGCTGTGTAATTCTCATCTGTTGTAGAGTTAAAATTAGTTGTAATTGTATTAAGACCTGAGAAGGCTGTGTAATTCTCAAGATTTAATTATCAATGTGATGATTTTTACTTGCACTTTATTTACATTACAATAAAGGCCTGTTTTTAATTATAAATGTGATGGTTTTTACTTGCACTTTATTTACATTACAATAAAGGCCTGTTGTAGTGTCAAAATTCATTGTAATTGCATTAAGACCCGAGAGGGCTGTGTAATTCTCAACAAAGTAGAACCCATTCAAATTCCATGGATGGTTAATATCATGGGAGTTGAATGCAAGTAAATAGGGAAATATAGTTTGATGGGCATAGAATTGGAGAATTTAGTGTGACAGACTAAAATCCCCAATTCGGTCCTATTGTTTGAGTACTGAAGTGGTCATGTTAGCCCTCAGACGAGGGGAACGTGGGAACTCCAAAGTGAGAGCCGGTATCCTCCCAGCCTAGCCACGGATTCAGTAAAGAAGCATAAGGTTAGTTAATGTTCTTTATGCCTGGACCAAAGGGTAAATAATAGGATTGCTCCTATTTGGCACATACAATATTTAATGCATCTCATTCCTTTACATTATCTGACTCATTGCATAAGAATACTAGTTTTTATTATCTCAAAATTCTCCAAACCAATTCGTCTAGAAAGGTGTCTCTTTAGAATTAATATTTGCATTTAGTTATAGTTACTATCTTTACATTTAACACTTGCATTTAGGAGTAGTTGCTAGATAAAACATCATTTTAATCGACATTCCAAACTAAGGACTAATTGTAGTAGACTAGAATTTGACTAAGGACCTCTTACCTCGCTTCCCTGTGGGAAGATAAATAGGACTTCACTAGAGTCTTGTATTACTTGAGCGATACGTATACTTGCGTTTGAAATTTTTAGTTTACAAAATCATTATAAATATATAATTCTGGATTCATAAATTCTTGCATATTAAAAGTTGCATCAAGTTTTTGGCGTCATTGCCGGGGGTTTAAATCTTCTAATAGTGGTGTCAAATTCTTGTATTTTTAGGTATATAAAAAAGTCGCTGTCAAGTTTTTGGCGCTGTTGCCTGGGAATATTTTGTAAGAACTTTAGGAGAATTTTAGTTGAAGTAATTAGACTTAAACTTGGAAAACAGTAATGTCATAAAAACTATTTTTGTGTGAAAAGTGTTTTTATACGAAAAAGTGTTAAAAAAAAATTATTTTTATGAAAAATAATGTGTTTGTGAAAATGTTTTATTGTGTTGAATATATTTCATCTGTTATTTGTTTAGTTGTTAATGTATTGGTTGTTGTGTTGCGTATGCGAAACAAAGGATCTGCAGGACTTGTGGCTTATGATCCCGAGTTTGAAAAAAAGAAAAAAATAAAAATACAAAGAATACTAAAAAAACTAGAAATGGAAAACATTTAAAATAATAACGTGGAAAATAATCATACTTCATTGAGGGATTACGTAAATCCTACGATAGATGAAATTCATTCAAGTATACAAAACCTTATCGTAGAAGCTGACTCATTTGAAATAAATCCTGAGATTATCCAACTGGTGCAGAACAATCAGTTTGGGGGAACTCCTTTGGAGGATCTCTATTTACACTTATCAAATTTTATAGAACTTTGTGCTATATTTCATTATAACGGTATGTCAGACGATGCTGTCAAACTAAGGCTTTTTCCTTTCTCACTAAGGGATAAAGCTAAAATGTGGTTATACTCATTAGCACCTGACTCTATTAAAAATTTGGAGGAGTTAACTCAGAAATTCCTAGCTAAGTATTTTTCACCTTCAAGGACTACTAAACTTAGAAAAGATATTATCTCATTTTGTTAGTATGAAGGGGAATCAATATACGAAGCCTGGGAAAGATTTAAGGAACTCCTAAGAAAGTGTCCACATCATGCTCTGTCTGATTGGTTAATCATTCATTCTTTTTATAATGTGTTAGTAGAATACCTTAGGTCTATAATTGATGTTGCCGCTGGTGGTTCATTAATGTCAAAGTCATTTAATGAAGCATATGCATTAATTGAAGAAATGACTAAAAATGAATTTCAATGGCCATCTACAAGGTTAAAACCTAAAAAAGTACCAGTGTTCATGATTCAGATAAGATTTCAGTTCTTGCATCTCAAGTTGCTGCGATATCAAAGAAGTTGGACCAATTTGGAATGAACCAACCTCAACTCACTCTAGTAAGTGAGGAAAATTCATTAGGGCATATGATTGATTCTAACTTATCATATGTTGCTTTAAATACCCTAAACAACCCATATTTTAACTTTTACAACCCAGGTTGGAAGAACCATCCTAATTTTAACTGGTGTCATACTACTTGGGGTGGAAACAAACAATGGGAAAATAATCATGCAAATCCTAATGGGAGTTGGAATAATTAGGGGAACACAAACTATACTTTCATATCCACCAGACTCTAACAATGATCAACAGTTTGAGATTAAGAAGATGTCTATGGAAGAAGTGATATTGCGAATAGGAAACCAGTTGCAAAGTAAAAATGCTGCAATTAGAAAATTAGAGAATCAACTGGGACAAATTGCTAATTCACTCAGCAATAGACCCCAAGGAACACTTCCTAGCAACATTGAGATCAACCCTAAAGAGAGCACTAATGAACAAGTAGAAGCTGTTCAATTAAAAAAGTAGAAGAGAGATGGAGGATGTGGTTAGAAAAGAGAAAAATGTTGTGAGAGAAACAAAGGAAACTAAAAGACCTGAAGAACATGTTTATAAGGATCTGGAAAAATTAATATCTCCAACTCAAATCAGTTTGGAAAGACCACCCCCTCCATTTCCTCAAAGACTTAGACAGCATTAGTTGGATAAAAAATTTTCAAAGTTCATGGACGTACTTAAGAAGTTAACTATAAATATTCCTTTCACTGAAGCTTTGAAACAGATGCCAAGTTATGCAAAATTTATGAAGAAGATATTAAATAAGAAAAAGAAATTTGGGGATTACAAGACAGTTGCACTAAGTGAGGAGTGCAGCGCTATACTTCAAAAAAATTTTCCTTGGAAACTTAAAGATCATTGTAGCTTTACAATTCCTTGTGTAATTGGAAAAAGATTATGTGGAAAAGCTTTATGTGATTTAGGATTGAGCATTAATGTGATGTCTCTATCTATATTTAAAAGGTTAGGTTTAACCGATATTTCTCCCACTACTATAACTCTTCAGTTAACTGATCGATCTATCATTTATCCAAAATAAATTATAGAAGATGTGCTTATTAAAGTGAATAAATTTATCTTTCCTATGGACTTTATTGTATTAGATATGGAGGAAGATAAAGAATATCCCATTATTTTGGGGAGACCTTTTCTTATTACTGGACAAGCTATGATAGATGTGCAAAAAGGAAAGTTAACTATGAATATTAATGACCATGAAACCACTTTTGATGTTTTAAAGGCTATGAAATATCCAGTTAAGAGAAATGATGATGATTGTTTTCGAATGGATGAAATTGATTATCTTGGTAAAAACCATTTCCAAAAGAGTTTTGAAAATAAGTTAATAGATGAGATCAAAATGGACTTTCATGATGAGTCTAAAATGTTGTTTAAAGAAGACTGTATGTATGTTCAGGAGAGGTGTGAAATGACGGACGTTACCAAAAATAGTAAACTTTTAATTCCATATGTTGAAAAATCTCATGACCTTAAAATGAAATTACCTCATATAATTTTAAAGCCTATCTATTTTGGGAATTCATCTACACCACCAATCTTTATATCTTTAGATTTGACTCAATCACAAGAAAAACCTGAATTGAATGATGGACATGATAAAATTATTGAACTAAGACTTGAAAGAGAATTTGAGGATATATTTCAAAAAAACTTTGAGTTGAGAAAAGAGGATAAGGATATTGAAAGACCAATGGAAGAAATTCTTATGGAATCAAAAAAACTTATTTCCTCAACTAAGATAGATATAGAAAGACCACCTCCACCATTTAATCAGTATCAAGGGGAAGAATTGGAAGATAACTTGAAACAGAAGTGTAACATAAAAGAATTTGATCCAGAATCTGAATTATCTAGAGAGAATCTGATCCAAAATTTGGGAGACCTTGAATTATCATATAAAGATCCATTTCTTATAAATTTCAAGGATGATATTAATATGCAAATTAAGAAAATTAATAGAAGAAAATTGGATCTAGAAAGAAATATGAGGAACAAGGATGTGAATCAATATGAAAAGGAAGAGCTGAAAGAAAAATTTAAATTCGAGGACTTTGTAGGAATCCCTGGATCTGGAAAAAATTGGGCTATTTATCTAGGATTGCTTAATTAGAATTTTGATCTAGGTGGAATCATTTGTCGGGTTAGCAATGTTAAATCAAACGCTTTATGGGAGGCAACCCATAGTTATCTGTGTGATTTGATTTAGTATGCTTAAGAGTCATGATTGTTAGTGTTGTATTGTGTTTTCTTTGTGTGGATTGATCTGTTTGCTTTGATGTTTGGTAGATATTTGGATTGTTAGTGTTTTGATTGGCTTTTGGTGTGTCATGAGGGAGATGATTCATTAAATTCTTATTATGGTTAGACTTGTATGTTCTCTTGTAGTAGTTGGATTGACGAGTCCACTACAACTCGGGTCTCACCCAAACTTGAGTTTTATAAGAGACATTATGAATTTTTACAGTGATAGTTCCATCTCATATTTTTTACTTCTTTTCTCAAACTTTATTTTCATTTGATAGGAGTCGCGAACCTATTAGATGAGTAGCTTGTGGATGATCTTACACTATCCTTATAACTGCTAGAGGTACTTAATTATTAGGATATGGTGATGTCTAGTGTTAGTGCTCGAGAACCAATATATCAGGGATAATCTTATCTTTGGGATTAGAATCTATAAAATCATTTATAAGCACCCAATATATTTGTGTAGTAATTCCGTTAGAAATTAGAAGTAAGTTGGTGAGATGCGATGAGATGGAGGAAGAATTCACCTCATTTATCTTGCTTGTGTGTTTGTGTTTGTGTTACAATTTCTAAGAATTGAAGAACGTTTTTATATTTCAATGCTGATACATGTTATGCTAGTTAGAACTTTGTGTAGTTAATTTCATTATGGCATGTTTAGTTTAGATTTACTTTCTACTACATGTTTTCTATCCTAATAAAAAATTGTAGATGTTTTTGATAGAAATTTATGATAGATAGAATTTCTAAACTGTTTTTCTTCCTTCTTATATTTTCTGCACTAAATGTCATACATGCTAAAAATCAAGTTTGGGGTTGGAAAAAAAAAATGAAATTTTACAGTGAATATACATCCTTTTAGTTTAATATTATTGCATGCATGTTTTAATCTATATTTACTTTCTTATGCTGTCATTCTATCTTGATTATGCATGTATATGAATTTGATAAGATATTATAGTAGTAAGTAGATTTAATTTTTACTTTTTCTTCCTGCTACATTTTATAGAATTAACTGCAAAATATTTAAAAATTTAAGTTTGGGGCGGGGGGAAGAAAAAGATTAATTATTAGATGTTCTCAATTTAAATATTTTCAAAAATTATTAATATGATTTTATGTAGTGAATTTAATTCAAAGAACTATATTTTGTAGATATTTAAATATTATGGTAGATTTAAAGGAATATTTTTGCAATGAAAATTAATTTTGTAGCTTAAGATATTTAGTATAGGAGAATAAGACTATAATTAACTATTTAAAGTAATAGAAACTATATTTTGAAGTATTAAGAATCTTGAAAATTCATTTTAGAAGAAAAGATTGGGGCCCAATGATGTAAAAGCTATGAAATATTTATAAGGTAAAGGAATGATTTGAGTTTCAAATTTAGGGAAAGAAAGGTGATGTTCAAAATCATTAAAGGCTATCCAGATAATAATCTTCACTTGAAAAAGAAAAAGAAAGGATTGACAACAATCACTGAAAAGAAAAGAAAAATCTCGCTTGAAAAAAAAAGAAAGGATTGACAACAATCCATGAAAAGAAAAGAAAAGTATATAGGATTGGAAGAAATCTAAATGAAAAAGAGAAAAGAGCAGAAAGAAAAAAAATATAAAAGTGAGGAGAAGCTTTGGGAGATGCTTAACAAAAAATTGGCTTCACTGGACCTACCTAAAGGGAAAACCTAAATACATTCCCAAACTTATATTTATGGATTAGCATCTTTTACTAGTAGTGTTCTCATGAAGTTCCTATCATTTGAATATTCTAAGTGACTTGATATTACAACATATAGTCATTCTTGAAATGAATAGAAAATTAGAACTCTTAAACTTGATGACTATATAATCTTGTACCTACAGAGTTAATTTAATTACTTGAATTTTTTCTCAAAATCTCACTATGATATTTACTGAAATATAACTTATAGAATTTTTGAATTAAAACTTTACTGCAATAGATCATAACTTTTATGTAGTACTAAAATTACTTGAGGACAAGTAATAGTTAAGTTTGGGGGATTTTGACCAAAGAAAAATATGTTGAGATTTTCATACCTATTGTACATTGATTTTGGTGATATTGCTCTTTAAAGGAAGGTATTTTGCATGTTTTTGATTTTAGGTACAAGAAATGGACTTTTGGAGAAAAAGAAACAAAAACGGTGCAATTTGGAGCAAAAACGAGCAAGCAATGAAATTTTGCCCTGTCACCTTTCGATAAGTCTTTCGATGCTTAATCTCTTTTAAACTTCTTGAATATTTTTTAATGAGATTACACTTTGAAGGAAGGTTTTTTTTGTGCTTATTTTGTAAGGCTATCTGTTAGGAACACAACACAACTGAAATTGGGCGAAGCAGAGCTAAAACGGAGCGAAATGGCGCTGATGGCGGGATTTACCCGAGAAGACCAAAAAATGACAGAAAAGCTCGCCGAAAGCGCCCTCGAGCCGCCGACGGCGCCCGAGACGACTATGGACCGAATTTTGGAGGTTATGGGTCGAAATTCAATGTATTTGGACGCTTTTTTAAAGGACTCTTGTGGCAACTCTTCAAACTTCATCCCTAAACCTTAAAAGAACAAATTTAGGTTAGAAAAAGTGGGTTTTGTGTGAGAGGAATGTTAGGAAAAGTTTGGGGAAAGTTTAGGGTTCTTAGAATATGATTAGAAATGTAGATTTATACCCTTTTGGAGAGATTGGAGAGGGGATTTTGAGAGATTGTAAGGAGATGTTCTAGCATTGCAAGGATCGGCGGGAGACTTTGTGGGAGAGATTTTCTTCTTTCTTTTAAAGGGAAAAAAACTAAGTATTGTGTTTTTCATTATCTTATGATTTTGTAAACACTTATCTAGTGGATTTTCTTTGATGAAATGAAGTTTTTCGTTGTGTTTTCTTCGTGCTTTGTGATGTGTTTCTCTTACTCTCTCTTCTTGTTTGGAAATAATGGTATGAGAAGATTATCCCATTGTTTTCATTTTACTTTTCTTTTGTAATGAGTAGAATTCATGTTTAGGATTTTGTGTGCATGTTAGAAGCAGATTTAATTATAAATGTGATGGTTTTTACTTGCACTTTATTTACATTACAATAAAGGCCTGTTGTAGTATTAAAATTTGTTGTAATTGCATTAAGACCCAAGAGGGCTGTGTAATTCTCAACAAAGTAGAACCACATTCAGATTCCATGGATGGTTAAGTTCATGGGAGTTGAATGCAAAAAAATAGAGAAATATGCTTTGATGAGCGTGGAATTGGAGATTTTAGGGTGACAGACTAAAATCCCCAATTCGGTCCTATTGTTTTAGTACTGAAGCGGAGATGTTAGCCCTCAGGCGAGGGGAATGTGGGAGCTCTGAAGTGAGAGCCGGTATCCTCCCAGCCTAGCCACAGATTCAGTAAACAAGCATAGGATTAGTTAATGTTCTTTATGCCTGGACCAAAGGGTAAAAAATAGGATTGCTCCTTTTTGGCACATACAATATTTAATGCATCTCAGTCTTTTACGTTATCCAACTCATTGCATAAGAATACTAGTTTTTCCTATCTTAAAATTTTCCAAACCAATTCCAGAAAGGTGTCTCTTTAGAATTAATATTTGCATTTAGTTATAGTTACTATTTTTACATTTAACACTTGCATTTAGGAATAGTTGTTGATAAATAAAACATCATTTTAATTGACATTCCAAACTAAGAACTAATTGTAATAGATTAGAATTTGACTAATGACCTCTTACCTCGCTTCCCTGTGGGATCGATAAATGGGACTCCACTGGAGCCGTGTATTACTTGAGCGATACGTATACTTGCGTTTGAAATTGTGACTTTACAAAATCATTTTAAATGTATAAATCTGGATTCATAAATTATTGCATATTAAAAGTTGCATAAATTTTTTGGCGTCATTGCCGGGGGTTTAAATTTTCTAGTAGTAGTGTCAAATTCTTGTATTTTTAGGTATATAAAAAAGTCGCTATCATGAAGGATTTCAATACAGTTTATGTACCTCCTGGAACCAATTCTAAGAAGAGAGTTATATTTTTTAGAAGGTAGATTTTCATGTAATCAATCATGGTGTAATGTTTCTAAATGATGATAACAAAAAAGTAGAGGACATCCCTCTTCTTTATTATTTTTTGCCCCTCCTTTCAAAATTTTTGAATGATGGTTTATTACCTGAAAGGTGGTCTGTTCACCAAGTTAGACTATGTAAGGCTATGTGGTTGAATAGACTCCCAAGGAAATAGCTTGGTCTAGGATATATTAAGATTTTGGGTGATGTTAAAATTCTCAGCACATCGTGCATGATGATTTCCACCTTCCATGAAATTGAGATTGTTGCTTCCCATCATGAAGAACTTGAGGTCAAAGAGGCCCCTTTTGAGCTTGACGGTTGCATTACATTGATCATTGATGAATTGATTAAAGTCAACTTAAGCATTGTTGATGATCCCCATCCAAGTTTTATTAACAAACTCCTCTCAGGTTCAATATCCAACAAAATCATAGAGATTCTTAAAGAGTTACGAAACTGCTTTTCCTGGGGTTATGAAAAAATGCTAATTTTGCTCCTGAGGTAGTCATCCACAAGTATTCATTTATTAGAATATCACTCTAGTGAAACAACTCCCTCTGAGAATGCGACTTGAGATAGAGCTTAAAATTATTGAAGAAAATAAGAAGCTCGTCGAGGCTGGCTTTGTTAAGGAGGTCTCCTACCCTACATGGCTTGTAAACATCATTCTTATTTAGAAAATAACAAATAGATATTAGTTTGCATTGACTTTTGGAACCTGACTTAGGCCTTTCAAAAAATGATTTTCCTATACCGACTCAAGTTGATGGTAGATGTTGCATCTTCATATGCGATGTCCCCTTCAATGCATACAATATAAAGATGAACCAGTTCAAGTGTGCAGTCATATCTTCTAGGAAGTGTTTAGGCTTTATATTCCGACATAAGGGGATTGAGGATGAACCCAACAAGATTAAATCCATCCTAGAGATGGAACATCCTAAGTGCTTAACACAGATATGTTCCCTTCAAGAGAAACTTGCATTAATTAGGAGGTTCATTTGAAATCTCTCCAAGCATTGTAAGTCGTTTTCAAATTTATCCAAAAATGACACTTGCTTCTTCTAAAACAAAGTGTTTCAGGTTGCTTTTGATGATATCAAATGCTACTTATTGCATCCACCATTGTTAGCTACTCCCATCTAAGAGAAGCCCCTTCTCCTTTACATCGTTGCACTCGTTGAGTCAGCTGGAGCCTTGTTAGCTCAGGTTAACAAGGATGGGAAAGAAAACGCCTTGTATTACCTTAGTTGTATCATTTCCCAGCTGAAGTGAAGTATCCATCAATTAAGAAAAACTATTTAGCTTTGATATTTTCTATTCAAAAGCAGAGACATTATATGCTCTCACATCACATTAGTTTGATCATAAAGATAACCCTTGTGCAGTATCTCATGACTCATCTAACTTTAGCTGGACAATAAGCGAGATTGGTTATGCTCCCATCACAAATTGACATATCATATGTCTCTTAGTGAGCTATCAAAGGATAAACTTTAGATGATTTTCACAGTAGCTCATCCGACCATATCTGACTTATTGCTTAACGATGACTTTTCTCATAAGCACTTGATATTCATTAACTCCCCAAATGGAAGTTGTACTTTGATGGAGCATCTTTCTAGAAAGAAGGCCCATCTGGATCTCTCCCAAAGGTGAAGGCTGGAATCAACCTAATTTTTATATCCTCCAAGCATGGTATTCTTCATTATTCTTATAGTTTGACAGAGCCACATATGAATAATGAAGCAGAGTACTAATCTGCCCTAGTGATTATCACAATTATGTAAGCTCTATAATAGCACTAGAAATTTTGATATGCACACTAACAACTTAATTAAACTCTTGAAATTAGATATTCTTGCACACTATGGTTTCTCACGCAAGTATATGTATTGTTTCAACAATATAGGGCTCTTAAGAAGTGTGGGATGTCGAACCCACAAAAAACAATGGGAATCTAAAATAGGATAATATTTTATTCTATCGAAATTGCTCTTAGTTTAGAATTTTCATGTACTTGAGTTATTCTATCAATCATACTGTAATAATCTAAAATTAATCCTATAGAAATTTTAACTATGCTATGTGAATTGATTTTGTCATTTGTTAAAGTTACTTTTCCTTGCAGTGAGAAAAGTATAGTGTGGATGTGATAGAAATGCAAAATAAAGTAGTGTTTGCAATAAATAAAAGCATAAATCTTGTTTACGATCTTCCGAGTGCATAAAGAAGTTTGGTTTAAATTAGCAATGTTTCTAGACTGTCACCCTGGAAACCTCCAAGTTATTCCTATTTAAGCTTATCTCCCTAACATTTGCATCTCCCTATAGTGTACTTTGATTCATACCCTATAGTTCAACGTGATTTTCTGAGTCATTCATGTCATAGCTCTTTCGTGTCTTTATGGGTTAACAACATATTTTAACAGATTGATTGCAATTTATTTTAGTTTTACTGCACTTTACTGCACTTCTACAACATATTTAATTTAATGAAATTGCAAAGGCTTCAAGGGTAAATAACAACAGAACATATGCTAGGTGGAACCCTGTGGCAGGCCATGACTCAAAAATTATATGTTCACATTCAAACCCTAAATCTGTAATCATTTCAACAAGAAGCTCGGAGCAAGCTGCAGGCTGATGGAGGACAACATCAGAGAATTATTGAGGATCAATAATGAAGCAGATCTACTTCAACAAAATATTCTTTAGTCTTAAATAAAAAAAACACGTAGGATTTTGAGATTGTTCGTCTAGTGTGACATAAATCCCCACTCCCACTTAATCTTTTGCACAATCATGTTGTGCATAAAAGTCCTAACACTTTTTTGGATTTCGATGTTGTCATTTGGTAGACATAAGTCCTCCTATCTCTCTAGGCTATTTGAGCAATCAGATATTATGCAAATGTAAGCCTTAAACTCCAAATAAATTTTAGGATTGAAACATTTAAAATAACTTCACTCTCAAAATGTAAAGCCAAACAATAGGATAAGTTGGGAGGTCATTAAGGTTTGCTTCAAGATCTATGAAATCCTCTAATTTTCACTCCTTTGATTTCAAAATAACTACTCCTATTTTGATCCACTCCCACTTAATTTTTCCATGTCCATCCTTGAAAATTGAACCTTGAATTCTTGAAGGCAAAACATCTGATCATTATCGAGATTTTTCTTAAGTGACTTCAATCATTTAAGATGTAATTAATTATAGGAACTTTCCTTTATATGGAATTAATAAATCTAGGTAATATAAACCTTATCTAATCCTCAATATTAGGTAAGGGGACCTATCAGTCACTTGAAAGGTTCAAAGTCCAAAAGAATGTCATAAATTTCTTAGTTTAAGTTGTTGAGTCTACTAAAAAGTTATATGTCCATCACTTGTGGTGATTTGCACCCAATTATCTAAACTATTAAACAAATGAGATCTCTTCAGTCTCATTTTTCAAAATAAAAACTACTATTTTAAAATTAAAAATATATATTATAAATTACATTATTTTTAAAAGAAAATGACAGATTCCCATTATGTGACTGACAGATTCTGGTGACTCTATTGGGGACTAATTCTTCTCTCAATTTTTGACCACGAGGTTTCATCTTCATACATCGCCGGTGTGTCCATGTCCCTCATGGGCTGACAACCATTCTTCGGTTAACGTGCTTCACTTATTTCTTTCTTGGGTTTGCATAGTTAACTCCTTTCTAGATTCTGGAGCCATATGTTTAACCACGCATAAATAACGGGGTTCTAGAATCTCTAGGGTATAGTGTGGGTTGGACACCCAATAAGTGGGGTAGGTTAGGAGTTCCGAGTTAAGCTTATGAAAGCTAGTTTGATGTAAAGATGGGCCCTAACTGATGCACCAGAAATATATGCATTTTTAGGCCTATATTTTATACTATTGTTTGGTGATATCACACTTTAAAGGAAGGTATTTTTCATGTTTTGTTGCAGGTTGATGATTTTTAGCACTTAAAGAAAAAAGGAAGCAAAAAGGATGGAATTTGGAGTCAAAATGACATTTTGGAAAAAAATAATCAGCGCCATCGAGAACATCGTGGGCGCCGATGACGCCATTTGACAGAGATCAAAAGATTTAATTCAGGCCACTGGCGCTGATGGTGCCATCATGGGCGTCGATGATGCCAATGTCAGTGTTGGGCAAAATTCTAGAAGGCTTGATGAATTTGGACGCTTTTTGAATAGTTATTGAACACACCTCTTGGAAAACTGACATTATGCTTTATTTAGAGCAAAGATTGACCAGAAAAAGGGGGTGCTAGTGTGTAATTGAGTTTATGTGAGGGTTTTTTTTTTTAGTGTGGTGAGTCTAAGTGTTATTTTCTCCTAAGAGTTGTTAAGAGAGGGAGAGAAATGAGAGATTTCTCCTTCCATACATCTTTAAAAAGAAAATTAAGAGTCTTGTAAAGAGAGAAAGAGTCCAAGAGAGGCTACAAAGGATTTGTTTTGAGAAAGAGTTACAGATAAGTGATGCTTTTGTATTATTGTTTTATAAACTTTCTTTTATTTATGAAATTCATATTTTGTTGTATCTTTCTCATGAGGTCTAAGTAGTTTTCTTTGTCTTTCTCCCTACTATGAGATATGGTGAAATGAAGAGATAAATTGGATGTGCCAATTTTAAAATATAAACTAAATTGCGATGTTTTTTTACTCAGTTCTTAATTTACTTTTTGATTTAGCCAATTGAAATGTTAACATCTGTTGTGAAACCTACTATCCAGGAAATGGAGTATGAGTTTTATAACAAAGTGAGAATCACATTCGATTTCAGAAAAGAGTGTTTCGTTATTGCACTTGATTGCAAAATAAATAAGGAAATATATGTTTTTGGCAAAGAATTAGAGATTTTAGGGTGACATACTAAAATCCCAAATTTGGTCTTAGTTTTTAAGAACTAAAGTGAGAGTTAGCCTTCAGGGGAAGGAAAGTGGAGGTTCTGGAGTAAGACCTAATATCCTCCCAGCCTAATCACGGATTTAGAAACTAAACCTAAGATTAGCCAACGATTCTCTATAACGCTTAACTAAGGTTATAGAATTAAAATTGCTCCTATTTGCAATGATACAAATTCAAACCATTTATCTCTCTCATATAACCAAAAAAGCTTTATTGTTGGAAAGATGCTTTCTCAAATTTGATAACTTCATCACAAAAACATAGTTTGGTAGTTATAGTTTAACTTTACTTTACAGTCTTGCTAGTAGTTGGTAATTTAGTTATGATAGCACCTTAAACATTTACAATTAGTGTTGTAGAATTTCTTTATTGTTGTAAATTTCCTAGTTTAAATTACCATTTTGAATTTAAACCTTCCTCGTGGGATCAATATTTTGGGCATAAACAGAAAGTCCTGTATTCTTTGATAACGATAGATATACTTGCGTAGAATCCCAACATAAATTGCTTCCATTTCTTATTTATAAATATCGAACCAAGTTTTTGGCATCGCTGAAAAGCGCATTCAACTTTCTTAATTTTACACAACTATAATTTTTAGGATCAAGTTTTTGGCATCATTGCTGGGGAAGGTAACGGTAAATTAAATAGATTTGGTAAATTAGAAAATTTAGCAATTAAAATAAAATATAAAATATAAAAAAATTAAAAAATAAAAAATCATAAAAAAATTATTTAAGAGTTTTTGTAAGAAATTTTTCTTTGTTTATTTTATTTATTTATGCATAGTATTAGATCTAAAGGTTTATTATCTTACGAATCAGAATTAGAATGTACTATTACAAAATTTTGAAAACAACAAAAAGAAATTAGAACTTTAAATGAAATGGTGAATAACTTAGATAATCAAATAAATGAAAATCGACAAAGACCTTTAAAAGATTATGCTAATGCTACAACAGATGAAATTCACTAGACCATTCAAAATCCTGATGTTGCTGCTAATTCATTTGAGTTTAAACCTGCTATTATCCAAATGGTAAAAAATGATAAGTTTGGAGGAACACCTACTAAAGATCCTAACTTACATCTTGCAAGGTTTCTTGAAATATGTGCTACTTTTAAATATGATGGAGTGTCTAATGATACTGTCAGGCTTAGACTTTTTCCTTTTTCATTAAAGGATAAAGCTAAACCTTGGTTAAATTCATTAGCAACTTGATTTATCAGAACTTGGGGAGAACTTCCATAAAAATTTTTGGCTAAATATTTTCCACCCTCAAAAAATGCTAAGCTTAGAAATGATATTACATCTTTTTTTCAGTTCGAAGAGGAATCGATATATGAAGCCTGGGAAAGATTTAAAGATCTCCTTAGGAGATGTCCACACCATGCTTTACCAAATTGGTTAATAATTCAAACATTTTATAATGGATCAGTAGATCTATTATAGATGCTATTGCAGATGGATCATTAATGTCAAAGCCTTTTGATGAAGCATATTCTTTAATAGAGGAAATAGCTACTAATAATTTTCAATGACCCTCTGAATCGGTAAGTCCAAAGAGAGTGGCTAGTATTCATGATTCTAATGCGAAGTCTACTTTAGTATCTCAAATTACCGCTATATCAAAGAAGATTTATTGAATTGGAGTGAACTATTCTCAAAAACCACCAGTGTTAGATAAAATTAATTAGGACATTTAATTGATACTTAATCATCTTATGAAAATATTAATGCTTTAAATAATAGAAATAATAATCTCTATTCTAATTATTGTAATCCTGGATGGAAAAATCACCCTAATTTTAGTTGGAAAAATTATAACAATTCAGTGAACCCCTCAGGAAATTCAAATAACTAAGGGAATCTTAATTATAGACCTTATTCTCCTCCTAAATTTAACAATAACTCACAAGTTAAGGAGAAGAAGTTGCTATGGAAGAAGTAATGTTGAACATGGCAAACCAAATACAAAATCAAGGGGCTGCAATTAAGAATATTGAAAATCAATTAAGACATATTACTACTACACTTAGTAACAGACCTTCAGGAATTTTTCCTAGTACTGTTGAAGTTAATTTAAAAGATCAGAATAAGGAGCAAACTAAAGCTATTTAATTACAAAGTGGAAAAAAGAATCCAAAGAGAAACTGAAGTTGAGGAGGTGAAGGTAGTAATTGAAAGCGACAATGATGAAAATAAACCAATACAAATTTCTTTAAAAAAAAACACCACCTCCATTTCCTTAATGAATGAAGCAGAAGAATAAAGATAAATAATTTACAAAATTTTTAGAAATACTTAAAAAAGTTAATGATAAATATTCCTTTCATTGAAGTTTTGGAACAAATGCCATGTTATGTGAAATTTATGAAGGATATACTAAAAAAGAAAAGGAAGTTTGTAGATAACGAGACCGTTGCACTCAGTGAAGAGTTTAGCGCAATTATTAAAAAAAAACTTCTTGAAAAGTTAAAAGATCCTGGTAATTGATACACAAAAAATATATGATTTTTAGACCCATATTTAATACTCGTTTTTGGTGATATTGCACTTTAATGGAAGGTATTTTTATGTTTTCTTGCAGGTTGTTGATTTACTTGAAGCAAAAATGATGGAATTTAGAGTCAAAATGACATTTTTGAAGAAATACTCAGCGCCGACAGCGCCAAGAGCGGCGTAGACTAATATAATAGATGGTGAATTTTACTTAGCGCCGACGGTGCCAATTTCAGTTTAGCCCATGTTTCTAGAAGATTTGACGAATTTGGACCCTTTTTGAACAGTTTTTGGAGGCACCTATTGGAGAACCAACTCTAGGCTTTATTTGGGGCCAAAATTGACCAGAAAAGTGACTCTTCTTGACATTTCATCGTCCCAATTCAACCTTATACGAATCACGCATTTTTTCATTTTTCATTCCACAACCATTTAGAGTCCATTGTTCTTATAATTTAGAGTTTTATGGTGAGATTAAGTGTGAATTCTTCTCTAAGGGTGTTGGAGAAGGAGTAAAGTGAGAGTTCTTCTTTCTACATTTCTTAGAAGAGACTACAAGGTATTTGCTTTGAAAAAGAGTTTCAGATAAGCGTTGTTTGTTTATTACTATTGTATGAACTTTCTTTATATATGAAATTTGTGTTTTGTTGTATCTTTCTCATGAAGTTTGAGTAGTTTACTTTATCTTTCTCCCTACTTTGAGATATGGTGAAATGAAGAGATAATATGGTGTGCCAATAGTTAAAATATGAAATAAATTATGATGATTTTTCAACTCCGAACTTAATATACTTTTCGATCTGACCAATTGAATTGTTAAAATATGTTGTGAAACATATGATCCGGGAAATGGAGTATGAGTTCTACAACAGAGTGAGGATCACATTTGATTCGATGAAGGAGAATTTTGTTCATGGAATTAAGTGCAAATAAATAAGGAAATATACTTTATTGTGTGTAGAATTGGAGAATCTTTAGGTGACAGACTAAAATCCCCAATTTGGTGTTAGTATTTAAAAACTAAAGTGAGAGTTAGCCTTCAGGTGAAGGGAAGTTGGAGCTCTAGAGTGGGAGCTAGTAGCCTCCTAGCCTAGCCACGGATTTAAGGACTAAACTTGGGATTACCCAATGATTTTTTATAACACTATTTCAGGGTAGAGAATTAAAACCGCTTTTATTTGGCACAATGCATATTTGAACCATTTGTCTCAGCTCATTTTACCAAAACCTCATTATAGTGAGAAAGATATTTTTTTCACATAAGAAATATTCATCACATAAACATAGTTTAATAGTTTAGTAGTTACTGTTTAAACTTTGCATTTCAGTTTTGTTATTAGTTAAATAATTTAGTTCTGATAATATCTAAACATTCAAAATTAGTGACAGTAATTTTGTTTTGACCTTCTGTGAATTTCCTAGTAAATTTATCATTTCAAATTTAAACCTTCCCCGAGGGATCGATATTTTGGGCTTAAATAGAATGTCCTTTATTACTTGATAACGATACACATACTTGCATAGAATCCCAACATTATTTGCTTAAATTTCTTATTAATAAAATATTTCATCAAGCTTTTAGCACCGTAGCATAGTGGAGTGAACTTTATAATTCTTACACAACTATATTCTTAGGATCAAGTTTTTGGCGTCGTTGTCGGGGAAGGTGATACGCCTAAAATATATAGTGTTTTTAGACACAATTTTATACCTATTTTTGAGAAATTGTGCTTTAATGGAATGTCTTTTTGTGTTTTTCTTTCAGGTACAGGTAAAAAGGTGAAAAATGCTTAAAGCATTGAAAAATGATCAAATTTGGACCAAATAAGTGAAAAATGTGCAAAAGTGTTTTGGTGTCTAAGTTCCAGATCAAGTGCTTAAGCACGGTTAAACAAAGAAGACCATGCCTAAGCGCCAGAGGCCCCACGCTTAAGCACCAGTGGCAGTTATTGGATGAGTAAATTCAATTTTTGTAAATTTTGAAGAGGTTTTTGAGGTACCTATTGGCATAATAGGTGGTTATAACCACCAGGGATGAAAATTATTGCGAAAGGATGCATCTCTTGGGGAAATACATCAAATCAAGACACATTTTGAAGAGATATCAATGCACCTTTTAGAGAATTATAAAAGGAAGATTGAGACTTTGAAAGTGGCCCTGAAAGTACTGGGAAAGTTTTGAAAGTTCTAAAATTGGGAAGTTAATTGGAGAGATTTTCAGGCACAACATATTTATCCTTTTTATTTTAGTTTTATATAGAGAGTGTTGTAAAAGAGAAAAGATTCAAAGGAACATCAAGAGTTTGGTGGAGGACTTGAGATAAGTTTTTATCTTTTGTTTTAGACTACTTTTTTTATTTTAATTGAGACTTGTTGTTGGTTTGACAATTATTTCTACTTTTAAACTAAAGTGTGGTTTAATGTATTGTTGGTTTGACAATGATTTCTACTTTTAAACTAAAGTATGGTTTTGTTTTCTCCATACAATATTGTTGGTTTGACAATAATTTCTTCTTTTAAACTAAAGTGTGGTTTTATTTTCTCCATAAATATTGGTTTGACAATGATTTCTACTTTTAAACTAAAGTGTGATTTTATTTTCTCCATGGATTATGAGATTTGACAATGATTTCTACTTTTAAACTAAAGTGTGGTTTTGTTTTCTCCATGGATTCTGAGTGTTTGATAATGATTTCTACTTTTAAACTAAAGTGTGGTTTTGTTTTATCCATAGATTTTGAGTAGTTTTATTTTTCTTTCTTCTTAAAATGATAAGTAATTAAGTGTTGGATGGAAGTTGTGGAGAGTACCGATCTTTAATGTTTGAAGAAGTTCTGATGATTTAAGTGCATGTACTTCATTTACTTCTTGAATTGGCCAATCCAGATGTTAAAATTTATTGTGAGAACACGTAAGAATCGGGCTGGTATAGTCTCAGTCAACAATTGGAAAGAATCACAGGAGGTTGTATGAATGAGACTGTAGTTCATATGATTGAGTGCAAATAAATAAAGAAATATTCATTGAAGGGTGTAGAGTTAGAGGACTTTAAAGTGACAAGTTAAAGCCCCCAACTTGAAATAGTCATTGATGGGTGTAGAGTTAGAGGACTTTAAAGTGACAGGTTAAAGCCCCCAACTTGGTTTAGAAATAATTTTTGAAGGGTGTAGAGTTAGAGGACTTTAAAGTGATAGGTTAAAGCCCCCAACTTGGTTTATTGTTTAGGTTCTGATACGAGATGTTAGCCCCAGTGGGAGGGAATTGAGGTAACTCTAGAGTGAGAGGGGTGTAGAGTTAGAGGACTTTAAAGTGACAGGTTAAAGCCCCTAACTTGGTTTATTGTTTTGTTTTTGATACGAGATGTTAGCCCTCAGGTGGAGGGAATCGAGGGAACTCTAGAGTGAGTGCTAGTATCTTCCAATGAGAGAATGTTAGCCCCCAGGTGGAGGGAATCGAGGTAACTCTAGAGTGAGAGCTAGTATCTTCCCTGTGTTAGCCCCCAGGGTAAGGGAATCGAGGGAACTCTAGAGTGAAAGCTAGTATCTTCCCGGCTTAGCCGATCTTCAGAACTATTCAAATTTTAACTTAGCCAAAGTTCTTTATAGCATCTCTAGTAAGGGTAAAGAATATTATTTCTCCTATTTAGCACAACACAATATGAATACTTCCACAACATAATTCTTATACTTATTGCCCATTCATGATAAGGAGAAAGATATTTTCATAGTTAGTGATTTTCTTGTACAAAAACTCAAGTTATCCTTTTAAGTTTGTTCTGTTTTTGTCAAAATATTAAAATTAAAAAAAATATTTAAACTTTCTTTACTATGAAAATGTCTTTAGTTTAAATAATTGACTTTTTAAAAATAGAAAGTTTTCCAAAAAGTGCATATTGCATATCTTCCCTGTGGGTTTGATTATTAGGTGTTAATAAAAAAGTCCTATATTACTTGATAACAATACGTACACTTGCGTAGTATCCCAATATATGTAAATTAAAAGTTAAAGTCTTATTTTTCTTTAAGATCAAGTTTTTGGTCTAGTTGTGAAATAAGAAAATATAAGTGAAAAATATAATCAGAATTATTGTTATACTATTGCATATAAGTATTTTTGGGATTAATTTTTTGGCACTATTGCTGGGGAAGTGAAGTGAAAATTGTAAAGAATCTATTGATTTAAAAAGAAAATTTTTATTTTTAAAAAGTCTTATTTAAACTTTAAGTTATTGTATTTTATTTTGTGTGTGTTTAGTTTTATTTTATTTTATGTTAGTGTATACGTAGTTCAGGTTTTGAAGGACTAGTGCCTTACGATTCTGAATTAGAGAGAGCTATTAGAAAAATCAGAAAAACCAAAAAAAAATTAAAAATCTTAAAAAATCCTAAAAAATTACAGAAATGGCAAACCAAAATGATCAAAATGCTGAAATTCATCAAGAGTTTAGAAAGAATTATGTCAACCCTACTGTTGATGAACTTCATTGCAGTATTCAAAAACTTACTGTAGTGGCTAATTCATTTGTCAACCCTATTGTAGATGAACTTCATTATAGTATTCAAAAACCTACTGTAGTGGATAATTCATTTGAGCTTAAACCTGCTATTATCCAAATGATATCAAATAATCAGTTAGGGGATCATAAATTTACATTTTTCCAATTTTCTAGAATTGTGCACTGCATTTAAATACGATGGTGTATCAGATGATGTCATAAGACTTAGGTTATTTCTTTTCTCACTGAGGGATAAAGCTAAGATGCGGTTGAATTCATTAGCACCTGGATCTGTCAGAACTTGGGGTGATTTAGCAAAAAATTTCCTTGCTAAATATATTCCACCATAAAAAACTGTGAAGCTTAGAAATGATATTATATCTTTTAATCAGTTTGAAGATGAATCTATTTATGAAGCATGAAAAAGATTTAAAGAACTCTTAAGAAAGTGTCCACACAATGCTATACCAAATTGGTTAAAAATTCAAACTTTTTAGAATGGATTAGTTGGATCTCTCAGACCAATTATCGATGCCACTGCTTGTGGTTCATTGATGTTAAAACCATTTCATGATGCCTATGCTTTAATTGAAGAAATGGCTACCAATAATTTTCAATTATCTTCTGAGAGGGTGAATCCTAAGAAGGTAGCCAATATTGATGAATCTAATGCATTTACTATGTTAGCAAATCAAGTTGCTATAATTTTAAGGAAGGTGACTAATTTGGAATGAATTTTTCTCAACCAATTTCCATGATTGAAGAGAATTCATTAGGCTAAATGGTAGATTCTCAAGCATCATGAGAAACTTTGAATGCCATAAATAATAATAAGAATAACCCATATTCAAATTATTATAACCCAGGTTGGAAAAACCATCCCAGCTTTAACTGGAATAACAATTCGGGTGAGAATAATCAGCAATGGGGGAACAACCAAGTAAACCCATTAGGAAATTGGAATAATCAAGGGAATAATAATTATAAATCTACTTATCCTCCAGGTTTCAATAGTAATACACAATTTAAGGAGAAGAGGTTGTCTATAGAAAAAGTGGTGTTACAAATGGGAAATCAATTATAAAGTTAAGGAGCTACAATTAGAAATATTGAGAATCCACTTGAGCAAATAGCAAATTCATTAAGTAATAGAACCCAAGGAGCACTTCCTAGTAATAATGAATCAAATAAAAAAGACCAGAATAAATAACAAGTAAAATCCTTTCAACTTAGAAGCATAAAAGAGTTGGAAGGTTCAAAAAGAAATTGATGTAGAGAGAGAAGAAATTGAAAAATCAAAAGAGGAAGCTCCAAAAGATTCTGAAAGACCTATTTCTCCATTAAAAATTGATTTGGAAAAAACCACCACCTCCATTTCCTCAGAGACTTCATCAGCAGAAGCTGGATAAGAAATTTTCAAAATTTTTGGAAATATTTAAGAAGCTTACAATTAAAATTTCATTTGCTGAAGCCTTAGAAAAAATGCCAAGCTGTGTAAAGTTGTCGACACTATTTTTGGTGTGGGGTTTGCCCGTAAGAAGCTGTCGGTCATCGGAATTGAAATCCCATCGCCCGCTTTGGAAGGACGTTTTAAAAATTTTAATTTTGAAAAAGATGAAGTCAAACTGACCCCATAATTTTCATAGTTTAAATGANGTCAAACTGACCCCATAATTTTCATAGTTTAGATGAAAGAGCGCTTTACCTCAAATCCTGTATCTATCTCGAAGGATTAACACAAGAATTGAGGGTGAGGCTCAATCAAATAAACTAAAGAAATTTATGACATTCGTTTGATCTGCGAAACCAATGTGTTGGCCGACAAGTTCCCCTATTTAATATAAGGAATTAAATAGAGTTTATGTTATGCTGGGTTCGGAAAAAAGCTTCCTATAAGGGCAAGCCCCTATAGTTAATTACATCATAGACAACTGAAGTTATCTATGAATACTCTCGATAAAAGTCAAGAAAAATTACCTTCAAGGAGTTCAAATGATAAGGACATTTTAAAGATATTGGACTAAGAAGTGTGAAAGGGGATTGGTTCAAATTTGAAACATTTTGTTTTGGAGTCCAAATGAGGAAATACTAAAGGATGTCACGGATCCGAAGGAGAACTTCGGNATCCCGATCTTCCAATAGATATATTTAAATTTTAATTCCAATAGGTATTTTTTTTAATGTTTGTGATTAAGTTTTGAGTTGTCTTATATTTTTGAAATATTGTGGGGGTGATTTATGCAATTTTATATTTTCTATGCAGGTATATAAATACAAGCATAAATTAAAGTGCGGTAGGAAAGTACAAGAAAGATTGTAAAATACTGTAAACTGTAAAAGTGTGCCTGGCGAGTCTTCTCGTTCCCCCACCTGAAACTCAAAATGCATGTCAGAGTATTTATGTTTATATAGATGGAAAAGTAAAGTTTTGGAAACCTTCCAAACTCTATGTTGTGTATTGGGGGTCCTTAAATTTTAAGGATAATATTATTAAGTAAAACATATTAAGTTTAATAGATCCCTAAGATATTCACTAGGTTAAGAGTAGGAAGCAGGTCCATGCAACCTTCTTAATGTCTGGTTAAAGGCCTTGGGTTCATTTAAACTTTATTTTGTTGCTTAATAATTCATCTTGAATATCCTGATGCTCAGTGAACATTGATGTCTTGATTATCCCAAGAATAGGGTGAATGTCATTTATCTTTCAATTTGAAAATTATGTGGGTGAAAACCCTTTAGGAGACAAATTAGTGTTATTAAGAACACTTAGCCAAATTTTAGTCCTAATTGGACTTGTGGTGTTTTAAAAGAATTTGATTATGTTAATTTTTCTAATCCTTCTTTAACAAGTGGATTTCAACTTAAGTTCACCACTAAGTCCTTAAGACCTAAGTGAGTGTATTAAGTGTGAGTATTAATTTTGAAAAGATTTAAAAGTTTAAGTGATAATTATCAAGATTATTTAACCATCATTTTGATTATCAAACAAGGGTGTGAAATCATTGATTTCGAAAGTTATAACCCTAAATTCAAAAGTCATTTTATGCTAATGAAGTTTCCAAAATTTTGATAATTATGGGAATTATTCATTTATCTTATAATTTGACAAAGTGAAATGGGTTTCTACCAATTAAACCCATTTTTTATTTCAAATCATCAAATGAGTTAATTAATATTAGAAATTACCCATTTGCCATTTTGATTAAGCCTAAATGTTCATTAAGGCCAAAATATTCAAAATTACAATTTTGCCCCTAAGGGTCCAAACTTTCATAATTTGTCAAATTTAAGTCAAATGACTTTGAAATT
>JXCR01134417.1:4536-26640 GCA_002079205.1 Phalaenopsis hybrid cultivar
GGTATGACAAATCCATGGTAACCTTAAAACCATATTTTAACTTTAAATCCTAAATTCAACTCATGAGGGATCACTAATGGGTCACCCATGACCCATGGAATCTCTCATAACAACCCACGACTCATAAGAAAAATTCATGAGCCACCATGGTTAGCCTAGGTTAAAGCTCATAATGACATTATCATAAAGAGGTAAAGAGGTGTCATCTCTTTATAAATTGCTTAAGGAATGGCTTGGTTGATTCATCACTC
Source organism: Phalaenopsis hybrid cultivar (assembly GCA_002079205.1). NCBI lineage: Eukaryota > Viridiplantae > Streptophyta > Magnoliopsida > Asparagales > Orchidaceae > Phalaenopsis > Phalaenopsis hybrid cultivar. The sequence goes on from JXCR01134417.1 coordinate 4,788, forward strand.
ACCTCAACCATTCTCCAATGAAGAGAAGACTTCTTTAAACTTTATCACATTCATGATTAAATCCATCATGAATAATCATGCGAGGAGAGCCATATACTGCCTAATTCCTCAAACACCCTTGAGAGAAATTCTTTCCAGTGTTTTATGGAGTTGAATCCCCATTATTTCAGCCTCTAGCCTCCATTGGTTTCTTCCAATTTCTCTAACCAAAAATAGGACAATTTTTGGGTTTGACATAAACCCCCAAAATTCCAAATTAACTCCTCCAAATCCATCCCTAACCTCAGATAAGAAGAATCTAATCGAAGTTGGCCCTCCCATAAGCATAAACCTACCTCATGTGTAAACCATGGCACCTCCTGACCGAACTCATACATAGACTTAATTTTGTCTCAAATTGATTTAGGACAAAGCTTACTGAGCTCAAGGCAAAGCTTAAGAACCATTTAAATAAATATTTCATCAACTCAGACCAAGGAATGGCCATTTTGACATAAATTTTGCTCGGCTTTGGTCATTTGTGAAATGAACTATTTTAAAACCCACACAATNTCATAAGAAAAATTCATGAGCCACCATGGTTAGCCTAGGTTAAAGCTCATAATGACATTATCATAAAGAGGTAAAGAGGTGTCATCTCTTTATAAATTGCTTAAGGAATGGCTTGGTTGATTCATCACTCACCTCAACCATTCTCCAATGAAGAGAAGACTTCTTTAAACTTTATCACATTCATGATTAAATCCATCATGAATAATCATGCGAGGAGAGCCATATACTGCCTAATTCCTCAAACACCCTTGAGAGAAATTCTTTCCAGTGTTTTATGGAGTTGAATCCCCATTATTTCAGCCTCTAGCCTCCATTGGTTTCTTCCAATTTCTCTACCCAAAAATAGGACAATTTTTGGGTTTGACATAAACCCCCAAAATTCCAAATTAACTCCTCCAAATCCATCCCTAACCTCAGATAGGAAGAATCCAATCGAAATTGGCCCTTCCCATAAGCATAAACCTACCTCATGTGCAAACCATGGCACCTCTCGACCGAACTCATACATAGACTTAATTTTGTCTCAAATTGATTTGGGACAAAGCTTACTGAGCTCAAGGCAAAGCTTAAGAACCATTTAAATCAATATTTCATCAACTCAGACCAAGGTATGGCCATTTTGACATAAATTTTGCTCGGCTTTGGTCATTTGTGAAATGAACTATTTTAAAACCCACACAATACCGTATGGATGGGTTTGACTTCTCAAGATGAAGCTTCAGGAACAAAAATTACTCGATTTCATGGAGACTTGAGTGAGATATTGTCCCTACAAGACGAACGGTTCGTGGGAAGAGGATAGATGAAGAAGATGCATGGATGCCGTCCATTTTATATATTTGAGATGGACGATCGTGATGCATTTGAATTGGTGTTTTGCCCATACTAAACAAATTAAAGTTGCAGGCCACATGTAAATCCGTGTGGAACTCCTAGCCAATAGAACATCGCCAAATCAGACTTCGACTAGTCTAATGATCTACTTGCACCACGTTAGTTAAGTAAGAAAATATTTATTTTCTTATTTAATTAAATACAGAAAACTTGGAAAATTCATAACTTTTCACACAAAAAACACAAAAATAAAAAAAATACCTCTGTACTCAAGACAATGAGTAGAATATTTTGGACATAAAATTAGAATTTACTAATTATAATTAATTTTTAATTAATTAATTACTCTACGGAGTAATTTAATTATTCAAAATTTTTTATAATTTTAAAAATTCTGAAATTTGTAGGGAATGATCTTTAAGCCCTTAGGAATCTTCCATAATTTTCCTAAGGCCAGAAAATTTCTCTAGACATCAATTTCTTAATTTCTTTCAAAATTTGTAATTATCCTTAAAATAATTACATAAATTGAAGAAATTGGGAATTAAAATTTAAAATGGTTAGGAAATTTAAGGTGAAAGACAATAACCTTAAAATGACAATTCTCAAACCATTAGACAATTTAAAATGACATTTTTACATTAGGGTTAANCCGGAGTAATTTAATTATTCAACATTTTTTATAATTTTAAAAATTCTGAAATTTCTAGGGAATGATCTTTAAGCCCTTAGGAATCTTCCATAATTTTCCCAAGGCCAGAAAATTTCTCTAGACATCAATTTCTTAATTTCTTTCAAAATTTGTAATTTTCCTTAAAATAATTACTAAAATTGAAGAAATTGGGAATTAAAATTTAAAATGGTTAGGAAATTTAAGGTGAAAGACAATAACCTTAAAATGACAATTCTCAAACCATTAGACAATTTAAAATGACATTTTTACATTAGGGTTAAAATTTATTAATTTTAAATTAATATTTTAAACCCTAAAAATCCTCTCCTCACCATACTTAACTCATTTCATCATGGACTAAGTCAATATTGAGTCTAACTGAAAATAGACTCAAATCAAATTTTAATTAGGTCTAAAAGACAACATTAGACTTAATTAACCCATTAAACCTTAATTAAATTATGTTTAATACAAAATAAAACTTTAATTAGGTTTAAAAGACATCATTAGAGTTAATTAACCCATTAACCTTAATTAAATTAGGTTTAATACAAAATCAAACTTTAATTAGGTCTAAAAGACATAATTAGACTTAATTAACCCATTAAACCTTAATTAAATTATGTTTAATACAAAATAAAACTTTAATTAGGTTTAAAAGACATCATTAGAGTTAATTAACCCATTAACCTTAATTAAATTAGGTTTAATACAAAATCAAACTTTAATTAGGTCTAAAAGACATAATTAGACTTAATTAACCCATTAAACCTTAATCAAATTAGGTTTAATACAAAGTCAAACTTTAATTAGGTCTAAAAGACATCATTAGACTTAATTAAACCATTAAACCTTAATTAAATTAGGTTTAATGCAAAGTCAAACTTTAAGTAGGTCTAAAAGACATCATTAGACTTAATTAATCCATTAAACTTAATTAAATCAGGTTTAAAACAAAATCAAACCTTAATTAGTCTAAACCACATTTAGACAAAATTAAACCTTAGTTAGACCTTTACTACATTAGGTTTAACTAATACAAACCTAATTAGGTTTAAACCACCTTTAAACCTCATTAAACCTAGTTAAACCTTAACTACATTAGGTTTAACTCAATACACACCTAATTAGGTCTAAACTACATTTAGATCTAATTAAACCTTATTTAAACCCTAACTACATTTGGTTTAACTTAACAAACCTAATTAGGTCTAAGCCACATTTTGACCTAATTAAACCCTAGTTAAACCTTAACAACATTAGGTTTAACTTAACAAACCCTAATTAGGCCCAAACCACATTTAGACCTAGTTAAACCGTAGTTAAACTTTAACTACATTAGGTTTAACTCAACAAACATTAACTAGGTCTAACTCTTATTAAGTCTAACTAATCAATTAAACCTTATCTAAATTAGGTTTAATTAATCCTTGAACCCAAATTAAACTTAACCCATATTTAGTCTAATTAGTTAATCAAACCTTACCTAAATTAGGTTTAATTAATCCTTAAATCAATTAGACTTGACCCACATTAAGTTTAATTAATCAATTAAACCTTACCAAAATTAGGTTTAATTAACCTTAACCCAATTAGACATAACCCATATTAAGTCTAATTAATCAATTAAACCTTACCTAAATTAGGTTTAATTAATCCTTAAACCAAAATAGACTTAACCCATATTAAGTCTAATTAATCAATTAAACCTTACCAAATTTAGTTTTAATTAACCCTAAAACCAATTAGACTTTACCATATTAAGTCTAATTAATCAATTAAACCTTACCTAAATTAGGTTTAATTTACCTTAAACCCAATTAGACTTAATCCATGTTAAGTTTAATTAATCAATTAATCCTTACCTAAATTAGGTTTAATTAATCCTTAAACCTAATTAGACTTAACCAATATTAAGTCTAATTAATCAATTAAACCTTCCTGAAATTAGGTTTAATTAAACTTAACCTAATTAGACTTAACCCATATTAAGTCTAATTATTGAATTAAACCTTATCTAAATTAGGTTTAATTAATCTTAACCTAATTAGACTTATATTAAGTCTATTTAATTAATTAAACCTTACTTAAATTAGGTTTAATTAACCTTAAACTAATTAGACTTACCCCATATTAAGTATGTTTAATCAATTAAACCTTACCTAATTTAGGTTTAATTAACCTTAACATAATTAGACTTAACCAATATTTAGTCTAATTACTTAATTAAACCTTACCTAAATTTGGTTTAATTAAGCTTAAACTAATTAGACTTAATCCATATTAAGTCTAATTATTCAATTAAGCCTTACCTAAATTAAGTTTAATTAAACTTAACCTAATTAGACTTAACCCATATTAAGTCTTATTATTCCATTAAACCTTACCTAAATTAGGTTTAATTAACCTTTAAACCCAATTAGACTTAACTCATATTATGTAATCAATTAAACCTTACCAAAATTAGGTTTAATTATCCTTTAAACTCAATCATATTTAACCCATATTAAGTCTAATTAATCAATTAAACCTTTCCAAAATTAGGTTTAATTATCCTTTAAACTCAATCAGATTTAACCCGTATTAAGTCTAATTAATCAATTAAACCTTACCAAAATTAGGTTTAAACCTTTAAACTCACTTAGATATAACCCATATTAGGTCTAATTAATCTGTTAAACCTTATCAAAATTAGCTTTAATAAACCTTAACCCAATTAGACAACCCATATTAAGTCTAATTAATCAATTAAACCTTACCCAAATTATGTTTAATTAACCTTAAACCCAATTAGACTTAACCCATATTAAGTCTAATTAATTAATAAACCTTATCAAAATTAGGTTTAATTAACCTTAAACCCAATTAACAATAACCCATACTAAGTCTAAATTAATCAATACCAAAATTAGGCCTAACCCTAATTAGGTTTAATTAATCCAAAGAAAACCTAATTGGAGTTCAACCTAACTTAAACTCAAGTTAACTCAAACATTAGGTTCAACCCACATTGAACCAAACTTAACCAAAACTTAACTTGAGTTTAACCTAAATTGAACTCAAGTTAACCCGAACATTAGGTTCAGCCCACATTGAACCTAATTTAACCAAAACTTAACTTGAATTTAACATAACTTGAACTCAAGTTAACCCAAACATTAGGTTCAACCTAACTTGAACCCAAATCAACTTTAAACTTAAGTTCAACCCATATTGGACTTAAGTCAAACCTATAACTTAGATTCAACCCAACCTGAATATAAGTCAACCAAACTCTAGGTTCAATATATATTGAACCTAAATCAAACCTCAAACTTAGGTTCAATTCAAATTGAACTTAGGTCAACATAAACTTTAGGTTCTATCAAAATTGAACTTAACTCAACTCAACCCTTAACTACATTGGACTTAAAACCAATTCAATCCTTAGGTTCTACCTACATTGAGCCTAAATACCTTAAGTCCTAACTACATTGGACTTAGGGTCCGTTTGGCGCGGCTTTATCCTCGCGGTGCGGCGGGAGGCCGCGGAAGAAGATTGTTTGGCGCAGCGTTTCGTCTACGGCGACCGCAAATCTGAACAAAAAGCGGGCCGCGGGATCGACCCCGTGGCCTCGCTCCCTCCCGCGGCCCCACCTTTTCTCCTTCGGCGTTTTGCCCTGGTGCCCTCGATTCTAAATCTCGTTCGGCGAAGCCAGAAACTAGAGAGTTCCGAAGGAGTCCTCCTTCACCAAAAACTATGCATCTCAATCGATGGAGAGTAAAAGAAGCGCTATCATTACGAGGTAGAAGGAGTCATCTTCGGTTTATTTCTTTAAACTCCTTTCCCCCATCTCTTTCATCCATGAGAGCTTGAAAAGGGTTAACCTTTCCGCCATAACGTGGTATTGAGGACGACGCGGCTGCCTTTAGCCTTCTTCTTCTTTGCGTGGAATTATCAATTTTTGGTAAGGAAAACAAATCAGGAAGCGGAAGGGTGGCGAGTTATTAGGGATCAGGTGATTTGTCTGAAATGATATATTAATTTCTCTGATTTGGAGAGTTTTCTATTTTATTATGGATAAATTGTTGGGGCTTTTTACTCTCTATTAAATTTTGTGAAATCTCTTAATTTCTCATTAGAGATTTCAGTTTTTTGTGAGGATTTGATCTGGTTGTTGTGTTCTTTGCTTAATCAATGCATCTATGCTTCCTTAATTGAAGTTCTTCATAGCAATAATTAAGACTCGGCTTATGAATGATAATTCTGTCTCATCTGATTTTTATTGTGATCTTCATTGGAAAATTGGATTGTTAATCTCGGAAGGGCATCGTTGAAATGGCATATCATTCTTTTTTACAAAATTGGGGTTTGCAAGATTTACCTGCTTCTATTCTCATGATTGCTTTAATTTACTTACAGGTAGAAAAATAAAATTAACAACTATGAGGCCAATTCTTACAAAACATTAAATCAAGGTATCTTTAACCATTTTTTTTTCAAAATAACTTAGGGTCTCTATAGGAATGCACATAATTCTGATTACATTTTTGGTATTGCTCTTCTATGGTTCAGTTTTATGGGTTATTCTTCATTTGGTATTACTCTACAAAAAAAAAAGNTGGTCAACTATGGTCAACCATAGTCAACCTGGTCAAATTTGGTCAGACTCGCCATTTTGATCAAAATTTGATATTTTCATCAAAATATTTTATTCTCTTGATTAATTATGTATTTAATTAATTAAATGAGAATAAAATTAAAGACCATTAGACCTAGGGTTTAAATAAAAATTATGGTTTAAGCTCATGGTATGACAAATCCATGGTAACCTTAAAACCATATTTTAACTTTAAATCCTAAATTCAACTCATGAGGGATCACTAATGGGTCACCCATGACCCATGGAATCTCTCATAACAACCCACGACTCATAAGAAAAATTCATGAGCCACCATGGTTAGCCTAGGTTAAAGCTCATAATGACATTATCATAAAGAGGTAAAGAGGTGTCATCTCTTTATAAATTGCTTAAGGAATGGCTTGGTTGATTCATCACTCACCTCAACCATTCTCCAATGAAGAGAAGACTTCTTTAAACTTTATCACATTCATGATTAAATCCATCATGAATAATCATGCGAGGAGAGCCATATACTGCCTAATTCCTCAAACACCCTTGAGAGAAATTCTTTCCAGTGTTTTATGGAGTTGAATCCCCATTATTTCAGCCTCTAGCCTCCATTGGTTTCTTCCAATTTCTCTACCCAAAAATAGGACAATTTTTGGGTTTGACATAAACCCCCAAAATTCCAAATTAACTCCTCCAAATCCATCCCTAACCTCAGATAGGAAGAATCCAATCGAAATTGGCCCTTCCCATAAGCATAAACCTACCTCATGTGCAAACCATGGCACCTCTCGACCGAACTCATACATAGACTTAATTTTGTCTCAAATTGATTTGGGACAAAGCTTACTGAGCTCAAGGCAAAGCTTAAGAACCATTTAAATCAATATTTCATCAACTCAGACCAAGGTATGGCCATTTTGACATAAATTTTGCTCGGCTTTGGTCATTTGTGAAATGAACTATTTTAAAACCCACACAATACCGTATGGATGGGTTTGACTTCTCAAGATGAAGCTTCAGGAACAAAAATTACTCGATTTCATGGAGACTTGAGTGAGATATTGTCCCTACAAGACGAACGGTTCGTGGGAAGAGGATAGATGAAGAAGATGCATGGATGCCGTCCATTTTATATATTTGAGATGGACGATCGTGATGCATTTGAATTGGTGTTTTGCCCATACTAAACAAATTAAAGTTGCAGGCCACATGTAAATCCGTGTGGAACTCCTAGCCAATAGAACATCGCCAAATCAGACTTCGACTAGTCTAATGATCTACTTGCACCACGTTAGTTAAGTAAGAAAATATTTATTTTCTTATTTAATTAAATACAGAAAACTTGGAAAATTCATAACTTTTCACACAAAAAACACAAAAATAAAAAAATACCTATGAACTCAAGACAATGAGTAGAATATTTTGGACATAAAATTAGAATTTACTAATTATAATTAATTTTTAATTAATTAATTACTCTACGGAGTAATTTAATTATTCAACATTTTTTATAATTTTAAAAATTCTGAAATTTGTAGGGAATGATCTTTAAGCCCTTAGGAATCTTCCATAATTTTCCCAAGGCCAGAAAATTTCTCTAGACATCAATTTCTTAATTTCTTTCAAAATTTGTAATTTTCCTTAAAATAATTACTAAAATTGAAGAAATTGGGAATTAAAATTTAAAATGGTTAGGAAATTTAAGGTGAAAGACAATAACCTTAAAATGACAATTCTCAAACCATTAGACAATTTAAAATGACATTTTTACATTAGGGTTAAAATTTATTAATTTTAAATTAATATTTTAAACCCTAAAAATCCTCTCCTCACCATACTTAACTCATTTCATCATGGACTAAGTCAATATTGAGTCTAACTGAAAATAGACTCAAATCAAATTTTAATTAGGTCTAAAAGACAACATTAGACTTAATTAACCCATTAAACCTTAATTAAATTATGTTTAATACAAAATAAAACTTTAATTAGGTTTAAAAGACATCATTAGAGTTAATTAACCCATTAACCTTAATTAAATTAGGTTTAATACAAAATCAAACTTTAATTAGGTCTAAAAGACATAATTAGACTTAATTAACCCATTAAACCTTAATCAAATTAGGTTTAATACAAAGTCAAACTTTAATTAGGTCTAAAAAACATCATTAGACTTAATTAACCCATTAAACCTTAATTAAATTAGGTTTAATGCAAAATCAAACTTTAAGTAGGTCTAAAAGACATCATTAGACTTAATTAACCCATTAAACTTAATTAAATCAGGTTTAAAACAAAATCAAACCTTAATTAGTCTAAACCACATTTAGACAAAATTAAACCTTAGTTAGACCTTAACTACATTAGGTTTAACTAATACAACCCTAATTAGATTTAAACCACCTTTAAACGTCATTAAACCTAGTTAAAGCTTAACTACATTAGGTTTAACTCAATACACACCTAATTAGGTCTAAACTACATTTAGATCTAATTAAACCTTATTTAAACCCTAACTACATTTGGTTTAACTTAACAAACCTAATTAGGTCTAAACCACATTTTGACCTAATTAAACCCTAGTTAAACCTTAACAACATTAAGTTTAACTTAACAAACCCTAATTAGGCCCAAACCACATTTAGACCTAGTGAAACCCTAGTTAAACTTTAACTACGTTAGGTTTAACTCAACAAACATTAACTAGGTCTAACCCTTATTAAGTCTAACTAATCAATTAAACCTTATCTAAATTAGGTTTAATTAATCCTTGAACCCAAATTAAACTTAACCCATATTTAGTCTAATTAGTTAATCAAACCTTACCTAAATTAGGTTTAATTAATCCTTAAATCAATTAGACTTGACCCACATTAAGTTTAATTAATCAATTAAACCTTACCAAAATTAGGTTTAATTAACCTTAACCCAATTAGACATAACCCATATTAAGTCTAATACCCAATTAGACATAACCCATATTAAGTCTAATTAATCAATTAAACCTTACCTAAATTAGGTTTAATTAATCCTTAAACCTAATTAGACTTAACCCATATTAAGTCTAATTAATCAATTAAACCTTACCAAAATTAGTTTTAATTAACCTTAAAACCAATTAGACTTTACCATATTAAGTCTAATTAATCAATTAAACCTTACCTAAATTAGGTTTAATTTACCTTAGACCCAATTAGACTTAATCCATGTTAAGTTTCATTAATCAATTAATCTTTACCTAAATTAGGTTTAATTAATCCTTAAACCTAATTAGACTTAACCAATATTAAGTCTAATTAATCAATTAAACCTTCCTGAAATTAGGTTTAATTAAACTTAACCTAATTATACTTAACCCATATTAAGTCTAATTATTGAATTAAACCTTATCTAAATTAGGTTTAATTAACCTTAACCTAATTAGAATTATATTAAGTCTATTTAATTAATTAAACCTTACTTAAATTAGGTTTAATTAACCTTAAACTAATTAGACTTACCCCATATTAAGTCTGTTTAATCAATTAAACCTTACCTAAATAAGGATTAATTAACCTTAACATAATTAGACTTAACCGATATTTAGTCTAATTACTTAATTAAACCTTACCTAAATTTGGTTTAATTAAGCTTAAACTAATTAGACTTAATCCATATTAAGTCTAATTATTCAATTAAGCCTTACCTAAATTAAGTTTAATTAAACTTAACCTAATTAGACTTAACTCATATTAAGTCTTATTATTCCATTAAACCTTACCTAAATTAGGTTTAATTAACCTTTAAACCCAATTAGACTTAACTCATATTATGTAATCAATTAAACCTTACCAAAATTAGGTTTAATTATCCTTTAAACTCAATCATATTTAACCCATATTAAGTCTAATTAATCAATTAAACCTTTCCAAAATTAGGTTTAATTATCCTTTAAACTCAATCAGATTTAACCCATATTAAGTCTATTTAATCAATTAAACCTTACCAAAATTAGGTTTAAACCTTTAAACTCACTTAGATATAACCCATATTATGTCTAATTAATATGTTAAACCTTTTCAAAATTAGCTTTAATAAACCTTAACCCAATTAGACAACCCATATTAAGTCTAATTAATCAATTAAACCTTACCCAAATTATGTTTAATTAACCTTAAACCCAATTAGACTTAACCCATATTAAGTCTAATTAATTAATAAACCTTATCAAAATTAGGTTTAATTAACCTTAAACCCAATTAACAATAACCCATACTAAGTCTAAATTAATCAATACCAAAATTAGGCCTAACCCTAATTAGGTTTAATTAATCCAAAGAAAACCTAATTGGAGTTCAACCTAACTTAAACTCAAGTTAACTCAAACATTAGGTTCAACCCACATTGAACCAAACTTAACCAAAACTTAACTTGAGTTTAACCTAAATTGAACTCAAGTTAACCCGAACATTAGGTTCAGCCCACATTGAACCTAATTTAACCAAAACTTAACTTGAATTTAACATAACTTGAACTCAAGTTAACCCAAACATTAGGTTCAACCTAACTTGAACCCAAATCAACTTTAAACTTAAGTTCAACCCATATTGGACTTAAGTCAAACCTATAACTTAGATTCAACCCAACCTGAATATAAGTCAACCAAACTCTAGGTTCAATATATATTGAACCTAAATCAAACCTCAAACTTAGGTTCAATTCAAATTGAACTTAGGTCAACATAAACTTTAGGTTCTATCAAAATTGAACTTAACTCAACTCAACCCTTAACTACATTGGACTTAAAACCAATTCAATCCTTAGGTTCTACCTACATTGAGCCTAAATACCTTAAGTCCTAACTACATTGGACTTAGGGTCCGTTTGGCACGGCTTTATCCTCACGGTGCGGCGGGAGGCCGCGGAAGAAGATTATTTGGCGCGGCGTTTCGTCTACGGTGAACGCAAATCTGAACGAAAAGCGGGCCGCGGGATCGACCCCGTGGCCTCGCTTCCCTCCCGCGGCCCCGCCTTTTCTCCTTCGGCGTTTTACCCTGATGCCCTCGATTCTGAATCTCGTTCGGTGAAGCCAGAAACCAGGGAGTTTTGAAGTAGTCCTCCTTCACCAAAAACTATGCATCTCAGTCGATGGAGAATAAAAGAAGCGCTATCATTACGAGGTAGAAGGAGTCGTCTTCGGTTTATTTCTTTAAACTCCTTTCCCCCATCTCTTCCATCCATGAGAGCTTGAAAAGGGTTAACATTTCCTCCATAACGNGCCCCACCTTTTCTCCTTCGGCGTTTTGCCCTGGTGCCCTCGATTCTAAATCTCGTTCGGCGAAGCCAGAAACTAGAGAGTTCCGAAGGAGTCCTCCTTCACCAAAAACTATGCATCTCAATCGATGGAGAGTAAAAGAAGCGCTATCATTACGAGGTAGAAGGAGTCATCTTCGGTTTATTTCTTTAAACTCCTTTCCCCCATCTCTTTCATCCATGAGAGCTTGAAAAGGGTTAACCTTTCCGCCATAACGTGGTATTGAGGACGACGCGGCTGCCTTTAGCCTTCTTCTTCTTTGCGTGGAATTATCAATTTTTGGTAAGGAAAACAAATCAGGAAGCGGAAGGGTGGCGANTCCATAACGTGGTATCGAGGACGACGCGGCTGCCTTTAGCCTTCTTCTTCTTCGTGTGGAATTATCAATTTTTGGTAAGGAAAACAAATCAGGAAGCGGAAGGGTGGCGAGTTATTAGGGATCAGGTGATTTGTCTGAAATGATATATTAATTTCTCTGATTTGGAGAGTTTTCTTTTTTATTATGGATAAATTGTTGGGGCTTTTTACTCTCTCTATTAAATTTTGTGAAATCTCTTGATTTCTCATTAGAGATTTCAGTTTTTTGTGAGGATTTGATCTGGCTGTTGGGTTCTTTGCTTAATCAATGCATCTATGCTTCCTTAATTGAAGTTCTTCATAGCAATAATTAAGACTCGACTTNATTTTATTATGGATAAATTGTTGGGGCTTTTTACTCTCTATTAAATTTTGTGAAATCTCTTGATTTCTCATTAGAGATTTCAGTTTTTTGTGAGGATTTGATCTGGTTGTTGTGTTCTTTGCTTAATCAATGCATCTATGCTTCCTTAATTGAAGTTCTTCATAGCAATAATTAAGACTCGGCTTATGAATGATAATTCTGTCTCATCTGATTTTTATTGTGATCTTCATTGGAAAATTGGATTGTTAATCTCGGAAGGGCATCGTTGAAATGGCATATCATTCTTTTTTGCAAAATTGGGGTTTGCAAGATTTACCTGCTTCTCTTCTCATGATTGCTTTAATTTACTTATAGGTAGAAAAATAAAATTAACAACTATGAGGCCAATTCTTACAAAACATTAAGTCAAGGTATCTTTAACTATTTTTTTTTTCAAAATAACTTAGGGTCTCTATAGGAATGCACATAATTCTGATTATATATTTGGTATTGCTCTTCTATGGTTCAGTTTTATGGGTTATTCTTCATTTGGTATTACTCTACAAAAAAAAAAGAAGGAATGTGTAAGTTTCTTATATCAGAGAAATGGAATTTGTTGAAGACAGTATGCTATAGTGCTACTTATTTGGATTTATGAAATATGCTAAAGCATGATTTCCAAGCTTGTTCTATGGGGATTTTGATATTGATAAAGGGGTGGTTAATTGGATAACCGCTTCTAATATTTCAATAACTCTAATGGAAGATTTACATGCATACCACTTAATTCCTTTAAATTTACTATTTAACTTCTAAACTTCAATTCTTTACATGCGTGCAACTTTATATGAAAAGTGAACTTTATGCTGATAGGGTAATACATTTGGTGTGGTATACGAGATTTGGATAATAGTGAAGTTAGAAAATAAACATGTAAATATTTAAGAATTGGGTGGTATATGTGTAAAATTCTATGGACATTCATGGGATGAGACGGTAGGAAGCAACGATCTATCTTTGGGGAAATTCATTCTGAAAAGTTATGAGTTTTAGAGTATTAATATGAATACCTTATTTATGTTCGAAGAACTTTGATTGAAAATTTATATGCAGATCTTGCATAAGATGAAGCAAGATTGAAGGAAAATAGAAAGAGGAATTCCTAAGCACTCTTCTTCACCCAACAATCATTGCATGAAACATTATTATGTAAGATTGCTGCAACGAAGACTTTAAAAATGCTTGGCTATTATTACAGAATCAGTTTCAAGATTTGGAAATGGTGAAGTAAAATTCAATCCTGCCGGAATGGCAGCATAGTCAATTTTATGATCAACATTGTTCTTGCAGTTTCGATGCCGTTGGAAGCACTCTGGCTCAATTTTACATTTTTTTACATTTGACAACTTTGGTTTTCATCGAGTTGCCTTTCTAAAGCATTTATGACACTTTAAATGTGATGTTGTAGATTGTTTTATGACCTAATGGTGTTTGAACTATTCTGAAAGGGTATTGCTAGTGTTGACAAATTAATTTTCATAATTATGTTGTGGTTGAAAATGAACTAGTTCATATCATGATTTTTGCTACAATGCTCAGCCAGATTAATAGTGATTTGGCCTTAATATTTATATAACAAACTCGAGATGTCTTTATTGTTTGACTACCATATTGTATAAAATATATTTATTACAAATACGATTTGCAATTACATATTTAAATTTTTTACATATATACAAAAAATTTTTAAACAGATTTACCAAAAAGGGGCAGCTTGGTCATTTCTTCAGAAACAGCTGCCCTACAGCTGTTTTCACACAGCTGCACCAAACAGACAGCCCGCTTCCTCACAGCTGCTTCCCCGCAGCAGCTTTCTGGGGCAGCGCAGCTGCAGCTGAAAAGTTGAGAAGCTGCAGCTGCGCCAAACAGACCCTTAAAACCAATTCAAATCTTAGGTTCTACCTACAGTGAACCTAAATACCTTAAGTCCTAACTACATTGAACTTAAAACCAATTCAACCCTTAGGTTCTACCTACATTGAACCTAAAACATCTTAAGTCCTTATTACATTGTACTTAAACTATTTCTAATCTATAGGTTCTACCTATATTGAACCTAGAAAATCTTAAGTCCTATCCACATTGGACTTAAAACTCTAGGTTCTACCTACTTTGAACCTGAATCATTTTCAGTTTCCCCGACATTAAACCTAAGTCTTAGGTTTCAATTAAACTCTCTTAGGTCTAATTAACATATGACCTAAAACAAATAACATCATAAAAATCTAATACCCCAGGAGTAAAACATTTGACGTGTCTTTCCTTAATCGTGACATTTTAGAAGAACAAGTGTTAGCTAGAACCAGGAGTTTTCTTAGGTAAATCTAGAAATGCCTAAGATGTAATTAATTATAGGAGTTTGCTCCTATTAAAAAATTAAGAATTCAGAATAGATGATCAACCTAAATCTCTGGTTATCAGACCATTTATGTGGTTATCCTTATATGAGATTTTGACATTCTAGAGTCTTCTCTATAAGTTTACCACCCAACATTTCTCTTGTTTTCTATCATTTTCCCTTTCCCTTTTTCCTAAATTCCTTTAATACTTGAGGATCTTTTACTTGATCCAAAAGAATAAAGTAAATTGGAAAAATAGGGCAATAAGATAGGTAAACAGAGTGGCAAATCCAACATCCTTATCGACAAAAGACATGATGAAATGAGGTCATGAATGAGAATTGGAAGCGATCGCAGGCTGCGAGCCTTGATCTCCGACAACATTATAGTAGTGTCCAACAAAACACAACATAACAAAAACTATTAGTCTCAACAATAACAACTAAAAACACAACAAAAAGTACAGAACAACTGCACTATCAATAGTTTACAATAACAAACAAACTAAAAATCAAACAAAACTATAGATCCACGCTAATCATCCTCATCCTCTGCATCACTTTCGTCACTACGCCAAATAGTTGCAGGCTCGTATGGTGGATATCTGGGGTACTAAGGAAATACAATATTATGGTTACATCTCATAAGATTTTCCATAGCTAAGTTGAATTCACCCTCATAATCACTATTTCTCTTCATATACCCATCCATATGCTTTGCAAAATGTTCTAAGTTCGATACCTTATTCACAGTGTAGTCGACATTGTCCAAAATTCTCTGTAATAACTGTGAATGAGAATCAAATCCAGAAGTTTGACCCCGTGATGTAAAAGCATGTGAAGTAGAAGCTCGTGCCGTCGAAGGAGCATAACTACTAGAGAATCCACCCCTCTGGCCAAAAATAGAATGATGTGAATAAGATTTCACATTCACACTGGAAATGGGCTTTAGTGGCTGTAAGATCTCCTCCCAACAGTCAAATCTCACTCTAGCCTATTCACATAAAAAATGATCAAAGAGTAAATCCTAAAACTGCAATAGTAGCAGCAACGACAAAACTAGTAATAACTCAATGAATCAAATCCCAAATATCAATAGGCTTGAACAGCTGAATGCAATATTTCAAGGTTGCTCGATCTCGAGTCATTTCACTTAAATGATTTGTGGGCAGCTGACGAGCAGAAATAAAATAATACCATACCTTTGCAGTGGCATCCAACTTTGAAGTAGAAAAACTTACTCTTCTATCACTTGTTATCTTCCATAACCCTCTCTCAGCAATCAAAGATGAAATAATCTTGTCTAAATCCTCCTCAGTAGGACAATAGTTTGAATAAAAACACAAACTACTCGGGGGGAATTGATAAAACTAATTAATTACATCTGGGGAAAAAGGTAGTGTCTTCTCCCTCACTATGACTCCTTCATTAGCTTCACAGAGATTCACATAGAGCTCCTGCACAACAGAAATCACTGCGACAACAAAAAAACAACATAATCGCTCCCACTGGAGCCAAACAATCAAAAATTTAATAACTCATCCCATACTTTTGAAACACTCCTTAGAAATCAATTTTCTTGACTGTAGTGCATCACTGTATCCATCCTGAGCTCTCGAACTGACAAACTTTTTTAAATTGAATGGAGCTTTCCCCTTACTCCTCTTCATTCTCAGTGCCATTTCTGAAAAAATGTATAAAATTAAAAATAAATTTCACATTCAACTACAAATCACTAAACTAAACTCCTAAAAGCTTAAACTAACAAATCCATGCCTTTTCCATATATTTTTCTCAAATCTCACCATGAATAGTGATTTTCACGTAGCTCATGAATGTACTACAAATACATGGTAAAAATAAAAAATTTTTGCATAGAAGTGAAGCTTTTACCTCAATAATATCAAATCTAGTAGTTTTTACTCCAAATCACAAAGAAATCTTCAAATATGGTGAGTCCTAACTTAGAAATTGTGAAATCCCGAGCTCGAAGGAGAAGACAAGGTGCGATAATGGAGTTTTTGGACTGATTTCTCACTTAAAACCATTCAAAAAACAGTTTTCATGAACTGACGTTTAAGTGTGAATGGTTCGACACTTAGGCGCCTGTCTCGATTTTGGCAGCACTTAAGCGCGGCTGTTGGCACTTAGGTACTTGTGCNAAAAATTTTTAAACAGATTTACCAAAAAGGGGCAGCTTGGTCATTTCTTCAGAAACAGCTGCCCTACAGCTGTTTTCACACAGCTGCACCAAATAGACAGCCCGCTTCCTCACAGCTGCTTCCCCGCAGCAGCTTTCTGGGGCAGCGCAGCTGCAGCTGAAAAGTTGAGAAGCTGCAGCTGCGCCAAACAGACCCTTAAAACCAATTCAAATCTTAGGTTCTACCTACAGTGAACCTAAATACCTTAAGTCCTAACTACATTGAACTTAAAACCAATTCAACCCTTAGGTTCTACCTACATTGAACCTAAAACATCTTAAGTCCTTATTACATTGTACTTAAACTATTTCTAATCTATAGGTTCTACCTATATTGAACCTAGAAAATCTTAAGTCCTATCCACATTGGACTTAAAACTCTAGGTTCTACCTACTTTGAACCTGAATCATTTTCAGTTTCCCCGACATTAAACCTAAGTCTTAGGTTTCAATTAAACTCTCTTAGGTCTAATTAACATATGACCTAAAACAAATAACATCATAAAAATCTAATACCCCAGGAGTAAAACATTTGACGTGTCTTTCCTTAATCGTGACATTTTAGAAGAACAAGTGTTAGCTAGAACCAGGAGTTTTCTTAGGTAAATCTAGAAATGCCTAAGATGTAATTAATTATAGGAGTTTGCTCCTATTAAAAAATTAAGAATTCAGAATAGATGATCAACCTAAATCTCTGGTTATCAGACCATTTATGTGGTTATCCTTATATGAGATTTTGACATTCTAGAGTCTTCTCTATAAGTTTACCACCCAACATTTCTCTTGTTTTCTATCATTTTCCCTTTCCCTTTTTCCTAAATTCCTTTAATACTTGAGGATCTTTTACTTGATCCAAAAGAATAAAGTAAATTGGAAAAATAGGGCAATAAGATAGGTAAACAGAGTGGCAAATCCAACATCCTTATCGACAAAAGACATGATGAAATGAGGTCATGAATGAGAATTGGAAGCGATCGCAGGCTGCGAGCCTTGATCTCCGACAACATTATAGTAGTGTCCAACAAAACACAACATAACAAAAACTATTAGTCTCAACAATAACAACTAAAAACACAACAAAAAGTACAGAACAACTGCACTATCAATAGTTTACAATAACAAACAAACTAAAAATCAAACAAAACTATAGATCCACGCTAATCATCCTCATCCTCTGCATCACTTTCGTCACTACGCCAAATAGTTGCAGGCTCGTATGGTGGATATCTGGGGTACTAAGGAAATACAATATTATGGTTACATCTCATAAGATTTTCCATAGCTAAGTTGAATTCACCCTCATAATCACTATTTCTCTTCATATACCCATCCATATGCTTTGCAAAATGTTCTAAGTTCGATACCTTATTCACAGTGTAGTCGACATTGTCCAAAATTCTCTGTAATAACTGTGAATGAGAATCAAATCCAGAAGTTTGACCCCGTGATGTAAAAGCATGTGAAGTAGAAGCTCGTGCCGTCGAAGGAGCATAACTACTAGAGAATCCACCCCTCTGGCCAAAAATAGAATGATGTGAATAAGATTTCACATTCACACTGGAAATGGGCTTTAGTGGCTGTAAGATCTCCTCCCAACAGTCAAATCTCACTCTAGCCTATTCACATAAAAAATGATCAAAGAGTAAATCCTAAAACTGCAATAGTAGCAGCAACGACAAAACTAGTAATAACTCAATGAATCAAATCCCAAATATCAATAGGCTTGAACAGCTGAATGCAATATTTCAAGGTTGCTCGATCTCGAGTCATTTCACTTAAATGATTTGTGGGCAGCTGACGAGCAGAAATAAAATAATACCATACCTTTGCAGTGGCATCCAACTTTGAAGTAGAAAAACTTACTCTTCTATC
Organism: Phalaenopsis hybrid cultivar; assembly: GCA_002079205.1. Lineage (NCBI taxonomy): Eukaryota > Viridiplantae > Streptophyta > Magnoliopsida > Asparagales > Orchidaceae > Phalaenopsis > Phalaenopsis hybrid cultivar. The sequence goes on from JXCR01134417.1 coordinate 23,884, forward strand.
ACTTGTTATCTTCCATAACCCTCTCTCAGCAATCAAAGATGAAATAATCTTGTCTAAATCCTCCTCAGTAGGACAATAGTTTGAATAAAAACACAAACTACTCGGGGGGAATTGATAAAACTAATTAATTACATCTGGGGAAAAAGGTAGTGTCTTCTCCCTCACTATGACTCCTTCATTAGCTTCACAGAGATTCACATAGAGCTCCTGCACAACAGAAATCACTGCGACAACAAAAAAACAACATAATCGCTCCCACTGGAGCCAAACAATCAAAAATTTAATAACTCATCCCATACTTTTGAAACACTCCTTAGAAATCAATTTTCTTGACTGTAGTGCATCACTGTATCCATCCTGAGCTCTCGAACTGACAAACTTTTTTAAATTGAATGGAGCTTTCCCCTTACTCCTCTTCATTCTCAGTGCCATTTCTGAAAAAATGTATAAAATTAAAAACAAATTTCACATTCAACTACAAATCACTAAACTAAACTCCTAAAAGCTTAAACTAACAAATCCATGCCTTTTCCATATATTTTTCTCAAATCTCACCATGAATAGTGATTTTCACGTAGCTCATGAATGTACTACAAATACATGGTAAAAATAAAAAATTTTTGCATAGAAGTGAAGCTCTTACCTCAATAATATCAAATCTAGTAGTTTTTACTCCAAATCACAAAGAAATCTTCAAATATGGTGAGTCCTAACTTAGAAATTGTGAAATCCCGAGCTCGAAGGAGAAGACAAGGTGCGATAATGGAGTTTTTGGACTGATTTCTCACTTAAAACCATTCAAAAAACAGTTTTCATGAACTGACGTTTAAGTGTGAATCGTTCGACACTTAGGCGCCTGTCTCGATTTTGGCAGCACTTAAGCGCGGCTGTTGGCACTTAGGTACTTGTGCACAATTTTGATTTTTTTGAATAAAGTGAAATGCACTCCTAGCCTAAGTCAACCAACCCTATATAGTTTCATAACAGTTTATATACTATTTCCTTCCCTCTTAACTCTCCTCTTATTCAAGATACACTAATCTTAACTAATTCGATTCAACACACAATAATACAAAATTTTCCACAAAGAAAAAACTTATATTCATTCACGAATGATTACAAACGTTTTCAAATACATAAATACTCAATTCAAATAGTCTCAGATGAGAAAATTCCTAATACAAACACAAGACAATTACCACATAATAACAAACTAAACACACTTAACATTAACAATCAAACACTAAACATATAAACACTAAACAACTAACTTAATTACATTCTCCAGTTGATGGAACGAATCCTGGCCACTCATTAGTATCTCTTTCAGCATTTGAAATGTATATCTGAAAGAATGGATGATGATTAATAACTGTAGTTGAATCTTCTTCAATCCACTTATTCTTCAAATACATAGCCTTGTTCGCTTCTTCTATAAAATTGATATGGCTAAACTGCATCTTAAGTTTCCATCTCATATGATCCAGATTTGCGTTAACTTCCATCACTTTTGCCTCAATTGAAGCCATGCCAACGTCAGTTTTTGTGAAATTCTCCACTATCCCTTTGATACTAACGACTGAAAACTGATATACAACTCTTGTGCACTCTAATTAATAAAATTATTTCTCATTACTTCCTCCTTCTTCTTTAAATCACTCTCCCAAGATGACATTTTTCCAAAACTCTCACTTTTCACTTAGGATTTAGGGTAATATGGAAGTGTAGTGAGACTTCTCCTCATACCCTTCTATTTATAGGCTCTAAACTCTTCCTAAAACTACTTGGCATGTCCTTGAACTGTCTCCCACATTACAACCAACCAAATCTCAGTTAAAACTTCTCAAAACCAAAATTTGCACATGTTTTTTAGTTGTCACGCTTAAGTGTTGGATATTAACACTTAAGCGCGCTAGTGCTCAATTTAGCACAGGTCAACTTAATGTCCAAATACTCATTCTAACATGTATAAGTCATCTTTAAAGGTCTTTAAATAATCACTAACTTATTATATAATAAAAAATACTGTCAGAATTTTCTAAATCACAAATAACAACATAACAATAAAAATAAACACATAGATAACTATGGGGTGCCTCCTACAGTGCGCTTGGTTTAACGTCGTCAACTCGACATAACCAGTGCTTATTCTGGTTGACCCAACATCAGAAAACCATTTAGTTTAAGTTGGTCACCAAAAAAAAAAGGATTTCAACCTGTGACCATTCACTTTGAATATTTTATCAATTTTAGGATCTTTGATATCCACAGCTCTATAGGGAAAAACTTTCATCACAATGGATGGGTCCATCCATCTAGACTTAAGAATCTTCCGATCATGCCCCATCTTTATATTTTATTTGTAAATCTTAACCCTTTCATAAGATTCATTCCGTATCTCTTCAAGCTCATTCAATTGCAATAACCTTTTATAACCAGCATTTTTTAAATTGTAATTAAATTCCTTAATTGTCCAATATGCTTTATGTTCAAGTTCAACTGGTAAGTGATAAGCTTTCCCAAATATTAGCTTGTATGGGGACATTTATATAAGAGTTCTGTATGCAATCCTATAAGCCCACAAAGTACAGTCAAGTTTTACTAACCAATCAATTTTGCTTAGATTCACAAATTTTTGTACAATTTATTTAATTTCATGATTGGATAATTTAGCCAAACCACTTTCCTAAGGATAATAAGCAGTAGTAATTCTATGATTTATATGTTATTTCCTTAATAACTTCTCCATTATTGTAT
>JXCR01134418.1:3916-15538 GCA_002079205.1 Phalaenopsis hybrid cultivar
CTCACGCTCAATTCTTGTGTTTATCCTTCAAGATAGATACAGGATTTGAGATAAAAGCGCTCCTTCATCTAAACTATGAAAATTATGGAGTCAGTTTGACTTCATCTTTTTCAAAACTCAACTTTTTGAACGTCCTTCCGAAGCGGGTAACGGGATTTTAATTCCGATGACCGACAGCTTCTTACGGGCAAACCCCACACCAAAAATAGTGCCGACACCCACCAACCCTTATAGATCAGATGTTGGATAGACTAGTTAGGCTTAAATACTTTATTTTCTAGTTGTTTATACTGGTTATCACCAAATACAAATAGCTCCTAAGGATAAGGAGAAAAGAACTTTTTCCAGTCCTTATGGTAAATTTGCTTTTGGAAGAATGCCCTTTGGTTGATGCAATGCACCTGCTACATTTTAAATATGTATGATGGCTATTTTTTGTGATTTAATTAAAAAAGGGGTTGAAATTTTTATTGATGATTTTCAGTGTTTGGAACTTCATTTGACTTATGTTTAGAACATCTATCAAAAGTTCTTAAGCCTCGTGAAGAAACAAATTTAGTACTTAATTGAGAAAATTTCCAATTTATGGTAGCAGGAGGAATAATTTTGGGATATCAATTTTTAGAAAATGGTATGGAAGTAGACCCTGCAAAAATTCAAGTGATCACTAATTTACCTTACCCAACAAATGTAAAGGAATATTGAAGTTTTTTAGGACATGTTGGATTCTACATGCGATATAATAAAGACTTTTCAAAAATTGCTAAGCCTCTATGCCATTCACTTGAAAAAGATGTAAGTTTTAATTTTAATGAAGAGTGCCTAAGAGCTTTTGAATTATTAAAAGAAAAATTAGTCACTGCACCAATTATTATTGCACCAGATTGGGAAAAATATTTTGAATTAATGTGTGATGCTAGTGATTATGCTATTGGAGTTATTTTAGGACAAAAGCATTATAAGATTCTTAAAGTTATCTATAAAGCTGGTAGAACTCTTAATGAAGCTCAAATTAATTATACCACAACTAAGAAAGAGTTATTAGTAGTAGTATATGCTTTTGATAAATTTACATCATACTTGATTGGAATTAAATGTATTGTGCATATAGATCATTCTGTTATTAAATATTTAATGAAAAAGAACGATGCAAAACCTAGACTAATATGATGGATTCTTCTTTTGCAAGAATTTGATTTTGAAATAGTAGATAGGAAGGGAGCTTAGAATCAAATTGTTGATCATCTGTCTAGACTTGAATTAGCAAAACCACTATATTTTGAAAAAGAGATTAATGAATATTTTCTAGATGAAAAGTTGTTCAATATTAATGAGTGGTGTGTTCCATAGTATGCAAACATTATGAACTTCATTGTTAGTGATATAATACCCAATTAAATGACATACCAACAAAGAGGAAATTTTTATCTGAACCTAAGACCTATTTTGGGGATGACCCATTTTTATTTAAACAAGCAAATGATCTTATTATTTGAAGATGTGTACCTTTAGAAGAAACTTATGAATTTATTAAAAAAAGTCATAATTTTGATTTTGGGGGACATTTTGGTTTTGATAAAACTTCATACAAAATTTTACAATCTGGATTTTATTAGCTTACAATCTATAGAGATGTTAAAGCTTATATGATCGATTTCAACAAGTAGGAAAGATTTTTAGGAGGAATGAGATGCCCCTCAATTATGTGTTAGAAGTTGAAATATTTTATGTTTTGGTATTAGATTTCATGGGACCATTTAAACCAACTTTTGGAAATTTATATGTATTGTTAGTAGTTAACAATGTCTCCAAATGGATAGAAGTTATTGCTTTACCTCAATGTGATGTTCAAAGTGTTGCGAAATTTTTAAGAATGAATATATTTTATAGATTTGGGATTTTGATAGTGATCATAACTGACGAGGGAAGTCATTTCAGAAATGCAATAATGGATAAATTATTAAAGAAATATCATATTAACCGTAGAATTGCTACTGCTTATCATCCTCAGACAAGTGGTTTGGCTGAATTATCCAATCATGAAATTAAAAGAATATTGAGAAAATCAATGAATCTAACCAAAATGGATTGATCAGTCAAACTTTACTATGCTTTGTGGGATTATAGAACTGCATATATTTCTTCTATATGAAAGTCCTCATACAGACTAATATTTGGGCACTAGTGCTTAAGCGCGATAATTAAAAAACATGTGCGAATTTCTATTTCTAAAAGTTATAACTACAAATTGGTTGTCTTGAACGTGAAAGAGTAGTTCTAAGACATGCTTAGGAGTTATGGGGGATATTTAGAGCCTTTAAATTGAATGGAATAAAGAGAAATTTCACCATACCTTCATTTTACCCTAAATTTTAAGTGAAAAAGAGAGAGTCTTTGAAAAATGTCATCTTAGGAGAGTGATTTGAAGAAAAAGGAGAAATTAATGAGAAATAAGTTTCTTCTTCATAGTGTGCAAGAGATGTATAACGATTTTCTATCCATTGGTATCGAAGGAATAACAGAAAAGATCTTTAAAATTGATGTTATTGTGGCTTCAATTGAAGAAAAAGTGATGGAAGTTAACGTACATCTGGATCATATGGAATGGCAACTAAAGATGCAGTTTAGCTACACTAGTTTTATAGAAGAAGCAGATAAGGCAAAGTATCTGAAGAACAAATGGATTGAAGAGTATTCAACTAGAGTTACTAATCATCGTCTGTTCTTTCATAGTGATACTAACGATAGGCCATAATTCGTTCCATTGACTAGAGAATGGAATTAAGTTTGTGATTTAGTGCTTATGTTTGGTGTTTGTGTGTTTAATGTTTGTTTGTTAATGTTAAGTGTGTTTTAATGTGTTTTTATATGTTATGTTTGTTTAGAGTATGTGTTAGGAATTTTCTCATCCAAGACTATTTAGATTGAAAATTTATGTATTCAAAAATATTTGTAATCATTTGTGAATAAATATAAGTGTTTTGTTTGTAAAAAATTTTGTGTAATTTAGTATTGAATCAAATTAGCTTAAATTGGTGAATCTTGAGTTAAAAGATTGTGAGAGGGAAAAAAATATTACATAGAATGTTTTTTAGACCATAGAGGGTTGGTTGACTTAGGCTAGGAGTGCATTTCTCTTAAATGAAAAAAATCAAAATTTGTGCACTGGCGCCTATGCGCAAAATCCTATGCTTAAGCACTGCCTAAACCTATAAACTGGTGCCTAAGCACCAAACCATTCACGCTTAAGCGCTGATTCACAAAAACTGGTTTACGAACGATTTTAAGTGATATTTTTGGTCCGAAAAATTCCATTAACGCACCTTCGCTCACCTTCATCCTCGATTTTTTATGATTTCTAGGCTAGGGCATCAACTATTTTGAAGATTTCTTTGTAGATTCAATCCAAATTTATTACATTTGATCTTCTTGAGGTAAGAGCTTCACTTCTATGCAAAAAATTTTGACTTTCACCATGTATTTTGAGAACATTCACGAGCTACCCGAAAATCACTATTCATGGTAAAAATTTTGGAAAATTTGATGGAAAATGCATGGACTTGTTAGTTTAAGCTTTTAAGGAGTTGAGTTTTGTCATCTGGAGTTGATGGTGGAATTTATTTTAAATTTTATACTTTTTTTAGAAAATGGCACCAAGAATGAAAAGAAATAAAGGAAAAGCTTCATTCAATTCAAGTAAATTTATTAGTTCAAGAGCTCAATATAGGTACAGTGATGGAAAGCATTTGAGAAAATTAATTCCTGAGCGATCTTTTAATAGTCCGGGAGAAGCTATAGAAGAGTTGATTATTAGCCGTCAGTGAAAGTGGTTCTGTTATTTTTTTGTTGTCGCCATGATTTTTGTAGTACGTGATTTCTATTCTATTCTCTCAGAGGTTGATGAGGAAGGATTCATAGTACGAGGGAAGACAATACCATTTTCTCTTGAAGTAATTAATCAGTTTTACCATGTGCCTCCTAGTACTTTATGTTTTTACGCAAATTATAGTCCTAATGAGGAGGAGCTAGATGAGATTATATCTTCTTTATCTTTTGGGAGAGGATTATGGAAGATTATAAATGAAAGAAGGGTAAATTTTTCTGCCTCAAATTTGGATGCCAATGCAAAGGAATGACATTATTTTATCTCTGCCTGTCTGCTACCTACAAATCATCTGAGTGAAGTGACACAAGAGAGAGCAACCTTGAACTACTGTATTCAACAGTCCACGTTGATTGATATTGGAGGATTGATTTATGGAGTTATTACCAATTATGTCATTGCTGCTACGACCTCGGGTTTAATATTTGCATCCTTAATTTTTTGGTTAAGTGAGCATGATGGTGTTAGATATGATAGCCGGGAGAAGATCTTATAGCTACTGACGCCCATTACCAATGTTAATGTGAAGACTTATTCACATCATTCTATTTTTGGTTGGAAGGGTGGATTCTCCACTAGTTCTGCTGCCTCTACTTCACATGCTTCTACATCACTGGGTCAGACTTCTAGTTCTAATACTCATTCATAGCTTATGAAAATAATATTGAATAATGTTATTTATACCATTGAAAAAGTGGCAAATTTAGAGCATTTTGCAGAGCATATGGATGGGTATATGAGAAGAAGAAGTGATTATAAGGAGGAATACTACACAGCTATGGAGCATCTCAATAAAGGTAACCAAGATGTAGTATTTCCTCAGTACCCTAGATATCCACCATATGAGCCTATAGTTGCTTGTCGTAGTGATGATTGTGATGAGAAAGATGATGCATAGTTGGATTTGCAGTTCTGTTTTCTATTTTATGTTGTTTTATGTTTATGTATTATTATGAACTATGGATTGTGCAGGTATTTTGTACTTATTATTTTTAGTTGAGACTGTTGAAATTTTTAGTTTTAATTGATGTGTTTTATAGACATTTCTGTGATGTATTTGTACTTTTTGTGTAGTTAGCATGTTTGTGTGGTAGTAATTACGTTAATTGTGTTGTTCGGTGTATTTAGTTAGTGTTTGTTAAACTTAACTCAAAAACTTGGAAATGTTTAAAATTTAACTAACTTTTTACTTAAGAGCTGCATGTTAAAAAAAATTTCAGTTTACTACCATTTATTTTTCTTTATGTGCCAATTGTGTTTGTTTATCAATGTGTTTATTTGCTTTTCAGTTATACTCAACTACATAGAAGTCTAATGAATCTCTTTATATTAAGTAGAATTAAGAATTTGATCAATTTAATTTTTTACTCCTATTTTTATTTTTTGTACTTACAAATTTAGGATATGAAAATTCTTGCAAGCATGTTATAGTTAGTTTTCATTACTGCTTTTATATATAATGCTAAATGTTTTATTTCTGTTAAAAATTTAAGTTTGGGGGGGTGAAAAATTTTAAAGAAACTTATAAGTTTATTTGTTCTTAATAGTATTTCAAATAAATTTGATTTTGATTTGAAATATGATTATGTATATGAAGTTTTATTAGGGAAGTAAAATTTTGATTTTAGAAATGAGTAAAAAAATTTAGTTAAAATTCATAGTAATGAAGAAAAACTTATAGTTAAAATTTTTTAGTGTAGAAAATGCTAAATGTAGTGTAACTATCTTTAGTAAGAAAAATTGTGTTTTTGAAAAATTTAGAAATTTGGACTTTAATTTTAGTACTTAAAATTTCTTTTATTAAAAACAAATTTCAAAACTATTATTATATTTATAAGTAAAAGATTTATATTAGGATTTTTCTATAGGAAAGGAGAACTGGAATTCAAAACCATTAAAGACCTATCCAGATATAGTAATCCTTGCCTAAAAAAGAAAAAGAAAAAGAAAAAGGAAAATAATAGAAAAAAAAGAGAAGCTTGAGGATTAGTGCCTAATCAAAAATTGGTTTCACATTTGAACTTTTAAAGTATAAGATTTGGGAAACTTTAAAGCTTAAAGATATAATAGGATAAGTAAAATTATTCTTAAAAAAATTTTAAGTGGTGATAATAAAAGGGCTAATTTCTATATTTGGAAAATCGACAATATTTATGAATTAGATAGGAACTCATATTTTCATATTTCTTAACATTAAGAATTTCTAAACTTTAAGTTGGTCTCATTTACTAATATTATTTTCTAAATTGGACTACTATATTTCTAAGTCTAAATTTTAGCAACTCCTAAAGAAACTCATATGCATTATCTACTTTGTTGGTTTTTAAAGAATAAAAGGTCACTTAATAAAAAGTAACATCTTAAGTTTGGGGGATTTCGATACACCTAAAATATATAGTATTTTTTTACACATTTTTAGACCTATTTTTGAGATATTGCACTTTAATAAAAAGTATTTGTGTGTTTTTCTTGTAGGTACAATCAAATGGATGGAAAATGCTAGAAGGAGTGAAAAGGGTCAAATTTGGAGCAAAAATGAAGAATTGTGCAAAAATGAACTGCGGCAGCTAAGCGCCTAAGATCCACGAAAAAGCGCACAAACATTTGTGCCTAAGTGCCAAGTACCTCGCTTAAGCACAAAATTTAGTTACTTGAAGATTTATTTAATTGGAGCAGATTTTTGAAGAGGTGTTTGATGCAACCCTTGATAAAAACATGGGAAATAGCCCATGGACACAAAAATTCATACAATTGACTTTCGAGGAGACAACTTCTAGAAGATTCATTAAATGGAGACACCTTTTTGAAGAGACACCAAGGCACCCCTTGTATTTTTATAAGAAAAGAATTAGATTTTCCAAAAGAAGGCGTCGGAAATTAACCACAAAAATTAATAACCGCCGCAGCCGCTGGCCACCTTTACATTATTTTATTTTATTTTAAGTATTAGTTTGTATTGTGAGAGAAGAAAGAGAATTCAAAGGAACTTCAAGACATTTAGTGGAAAGAATTTCTAGATTATTATTTATCTCTGTGACTACACTTAATTTTTAATTTAGATTTCTTGTTTATGTGCATGATTTCTACTTTTAAACTCATCTGTGGTTGTGTTTTCTCCATGGATTCTAAGTATTTTTCTTTATCTTTTTCCTTAAAATGATAAGTGATTAAATGTTAAAAGAAATTTGTGTGAAGCATTAGACTTCAATGTTGGAAGAATTTGTGATGAATCAAGACCTTGCACTTCATTTACTTTTGATTTAGCCAGTTAAGATGTTAAAACCTGTTGTAAGAACATGTAAGATCCAAGATGGTATTGTCTTAATAAAAAATTAGTTGGAACCACATATTGATTTCATGAATGAGAATGATGTTCATGGGGTTGAGTGCAAATAAATAGGGAAATATATTTTCAAGGGTGTAGAATTAGAGAACTATAGAGTGATAGGCTAAAGCCCTCAATTTGATTTATAATTTTAGGTTTTGATACAAGATGTTAGCCCCCAGGGGAAGGGAGAAGAGGTACTCTAGAGTGAGACTTAGTATCTTTCCTACCTAGCTAGTCTTCAAAATTATTTAACTATAGATTAATCAATGTTCTTTATAACATCTCTAGTAAGGGTAAAGAATATTATTTCTCCTATTTGGCACAACATATTTAACATAATTCCACAGCTGAATTTCAATGTTTATCACTGATTCATGATAAGGAAAAAGATTATTTTACTTATATTACTTTTATCTTGTAAGTATTTTAGTTAAGTTAATTAGTTGCTTACTTTATTTTCAATTATCAAAAATTACCAAAAGAATTAAACGTTTATTCATATTATAGAATCTTAAGTTTGTGTAAGAATATGTATTGCTATGTATTTTGTTATCTAAAACTAATCTTTCTTGTGAGTTTGATATTCAGGACTTAATCAGAAAGTTCTATGTTACTTGATAATGATAAGTATACTTGCGTAGTATCCCATATTGAAATATTATATTTGCATTCTTAATTGCTTCATTGTAAAAATTTTACCTAGCCATTTTTTTGGATCAAGTTTTTGGCACTGTTGCAAATTAAGAATAACTATTAAGAAAATTAATCATATAATCGCATGCATCGCATTTTACATCTATCAATATAGAAAATTAGGATTAGGAGGCAACCTTTGATAAAAGAGAGAGAAGTCTAGGGCTTGAAGAGAGTTGGAGTGGCGTGTAAAGGGGACGGTATGAAGAGATAGAGAGAGAGAGACAAACTCAAGGGTATGGAGATTTTCTTCAAGGATTGTAAGAGGAGAGGGAAGGTAAGAGATTTCTTCTTCATTCAACTTCTTAGTGAGAATTAAGAGTGCTTGTAAAGAAAGAAAGGCTTGGAGAGAACTTCTAGGGAATTGCTTGGAAAGGATTATGAGATAAGTTATGTCTTTTTTTTCTTTTATTTTGAAAACTTATTTTTATATACGAAATCTGTGTTTATCGTATTCTTCTCATGAATTCTGAGCAGTCTTCTTTGTCCTTCTCCATACTTTGAGATATGGTTTTGTGATGAAGTGATTTTAATTTATATGGTTTTTAATGTCAATATTTTTTTATGATTTGAACTTTGATCTACATTTATTTTTTGATCTGGCCATTTGAAATGTTTAAATGTGTTGAGAAACATTTGTTCCAAAAGGGCTATGATTTCTACAACATGGGGAGAATCACATTTGATTTCATGGGAGAGTATGTCATCCATGGAATTGAGTGCAAATAAATATGAAAATATAATTTTTTGGATGCAGAATTTTAGATTTTAAGGTGACAGATTAAAATCCCCAATTTGGTCTAATTGATTATTAGCTCTCAGGTGAGGGAGTAGTGGGAGCTCTGGAATGGTAGTTGTTATCCTCACAGCCTAACCATGGAGTTAGTAACCAAACTCAGAATTAGCCAATATTCTTTATGCCCTCGAAAGAGGTTAAATAATAGGATTGTTCTATTTAGAACAAAACAGCTTTTATATACATTTTCAAATAATTTTAATTTCCTCACAATCCATATACTTATTGTAAAGGGAAATGATGCTTTCTTAAATTTGAACTTTTCTTCACAAAAACTTTGTTAGTTTTTGTAAGTTTACTTTTGAAAGATTAACATTTAGTTTAGTTAACTTTTTCTTTCAACTTTATTTTAATTAGCATTCACTTGTACTTAATATTCAAATTTAGCACTTTACTTTTTGTAGTTTTAAAAATTGTACTTTACGTTATAATCTTAAGAATTATTTACAGGCATTTCCAACTTCCCTATGGGATCGATATCTATGACTCAATTAGAGCTCTTTATTACTTGAGTGATATGTATAGTTGCATTATCTTTAAAGGGGATTTGAAAGTTTAAAAATTTTTAAAAGATAAAACTATGTTAACTGAAGTTATTTTTGTAGGGATTAATTTGCATATTTGTTATTTTATATGTCGTGTGAATTTGGTAATATTGAAAAATATTTGCAAAATTAACACACTAAATCCACCTGCATCAACTTTTGGAGAAGCTAACTGGTGTGATTGTGATTGTCCATGAACTGGAGCCATGGAGGCCATGGCGCTGACCATCTTTTCCATTCTCTTCTCCATGTGACTAATTTTCTCATTTGTTATCAGAACAACTTTGCACAAATTATTTATGGTGTTCCCTTTAAGAAGAGGTTGGGCATCGCACGCAGATATGATGAATCTAGCCTCGATGACATGAATATCCATAAAGTCCTCATCAAGATAATCATTAAAATCAAAATCTTCATCATCATCAACAAACACCCCATGCTCTTTAGCTAACTCAGAAATCTTAACCCTGAGCTTTGAAACTTTTTCTTCAATTATCGCTTCCTGAACTATTTTGAGATCTAGAGGACTTTCATGAATATCTTCACTTGTTCATCAAACTCGGTAGTAATAGCCACAACGATGTCTAATACTTTAGACACTTGCTTCATTCCACAATCTTGTCCTAAGGGCTCATTAAATTGTATTGGTACAGTAACCTTGGGTACCCATACCTTCTATTTCAACGGTGACGTCTTGAGATAGGTTGTCCCAACAGAGGCATCGGTGTGTCTAAAAGAGGCATGCCCCCACGGTGCAGAAAAAAATATAGTATCGGGTGATTTCTTTATTTGCTCCTTCTTTGGGGAAGTCTTACGAGGAATAACTGAGGATATCCTCGGACCCAGACATGACTTGACTGGTCGATGTCCGGCAGCCCTTGGAGCAGCAGTGGTGAAAAAATCAGTAGTGATGACGATAGCATCAACTTGACTTCCTAAGTGAAATCTGACGAGAATGCAAGCTAACAAAACTTCTCCCAATCTTTGAGACTATCAAGAAGCTCACACATCTTTAAAAATTTCTTTCTTCTTCTGGGGAGACACTGTGCATACCACTCACGTAAGTAGTTCAACCACTGAACATCCTTCTTTAACAGCCAACCTTTGGAATATTGTACAAACTTTGGTGATAAGAGTGGGGTTCTCCTTCTCATCACAATCATGAAGCAACGGTAAGGTAGCAACAATTTTCTCAATACTCTCATACCCATTAGTATCCATTAATGGGAGGAACCTACTCCCTCATAGAAGTGGAGAGGTCTCAGGCAATCTAAGTTCCTCTTGGTGAGGAAACTCATCAACAGATACTTTTTTGAATTTAGGCCTTACCAGCCTTCTGAATCCTTTGATTGTGATTCCTTCTTTGAGATCTGGTTAACGATACAGACTTCAAGCTAGATCCAATTTCCAACACTGATGGTAGGGCAGTAAATCCTCCATTTGGATCTTCAACAATCATAAATTCCTTTCCTTTGCCAGAAAAGGGAACAACAAACTTAGGTGTCGAGGTAGCAGTAGTTTTCACCTTTTTGCAGGAAGGGAAATCTTCAGGACAGTTCAGGTTGAATTCAACAGACAGCTCCTTTACATTTGAAATGGAAACTTCCACAACCACAAACAGAGCCTTTTCAAGTACAACTGTGAGTTCGTTGAATCTGGCGCCAAACTTGATGGTGGGAGTGACATTGCGAGCATCGCGACTAGTTGGCAAGTTGCAAGAGAAATTTAGCATTGGGAACGCTAATTCAGTAGCTTCAAAAAGAAAGCTATGGAGTTAGTTATTTGGAAAATACCTTGTATTTTTTGTGTGAACACTAAATTTTAACAAAGGCTGATATGTAGACTATGCGAGTCTTTATTTAATTTTAGTTGGTGAAGACTTTAAAATCTAATAAAGTAAATTAAAAGTATAGGATAGCAAACCAAATCCCAAAGACATGTGGAGAAGAGTGAAGTTCAGAACCCAGTGCGGGACCTACTTCACAACGCACAACGCTCTGGTGGAACTAGTTCACCAACACACCTATTGGGGGACCGACCCCACATAAAGTCAAATGTCCTAAAGGAATCTTGAATCTCTCTGTTTAATAGTCATTAAATAGATCGTCCTGAAGTCTAAAAGAGTTGATTGTACTTACCAAAGAAAGAAATGGGTGAAGCATGCCAACGGAAGAAGGGTAATCTGGTTCATAAGGGACATGGACACATTACCAATGTATGAAAACAAGATTCCCAAATTTAAATGGGTTGAGAAACTAGTCTCCAGCAGAATCACTAGAAGTTATCGTTCGCCAAATTGGAAGTTGTCGGTTGTCGGAATGGATATCACGACACCCGGTTTAATTAAATGTAATATATAATTATATATATATATATA